>CM036941.2:557133-593523 GCA_020352615.2 Yoshiicerus persimilis
TGCTTCTCCTGTGTTAATACAAGACATTTAATAATTTGCTCTATTCTGATGGACAATGTGGCCACAGCGGAGTCTGTTTGTCTGAGCGGAGAGGCTCATCTGCATATCCTCCAAGTTGAAGTCTGATAACGATTCCTTTTCGCTTGTAATTTTTTGAGTTTGAAAGCACAATTTTCCACAATTTTGAACTTTTGGCACTTTTCACTTTTACTGCGACCCATAATTTTAACAAATTGTATGCTTAATTAAATTACACACTTTTTGGTATAAAAATTATTACACTAGCGATACAATTTGTGGCTTAAATAACAATAATTTACGGAGTACAATTACAGTATGACCACCTCCTTTGGCTGACTTCACTCGAACTCCTCTTAAGTTGTATGTAATATTCAATTTATCAACCACGGTAATTCCTTTATTAAGAGCTCTAGTTTTTATTTACAAAATTGTGCATTTATATTGGGTGCGATTTAATCGTTCGTCTTAATGATTGAATTTTTCGTCTGAATTGAATTTTTTTGGTGGAATTTTTCGTCAGAGGAATTTTTCGTCTAACGATTTAATGTGTCGTCTTTCGATTTAATGTGTCGTCTTTCGATTTAATGTGTCGTCTTGCACCTACTTGATGCTTATGACAACTGAAGGTAGTGAGGGTGCATTGTAGCTATGCACAAACGGAACATGCACATGCACATATAACCTGATAGGAAATTATCATACCATTATCATAAGTTAAGATAAGACAGTTGGTAGTTGTGTACCTGGAAGCCAAGCATCAAAAGTCGTTAGTCTGTTTAAGTGTTCCTAATGGAAAGCACCATGGATTCTCAACTTGTGTACTCATCAGATACTGATTTTTCGGGTACTACAAGATAAGCTGAACTCGGATATACATAAACTTCAGTTATGCAATTCTCCAGAAATATTTGACCGTGCATGTGAACTCTGGATTGATAAATGGCAAAGACATGGGAACCCTAGTGTGACGTCTTTCGTAGACTACTTTTCCGATACGTGGATAAAGATCAATGCCGGATGGTATGAGGGGTTGGCTCCGGGACACCCGTCAACGAACAACGGACTGGAATCCATTAATAGGACCATGAAGGACGAATTCACTTTCCGCAGTCGACTACCGTTCTGTATTTCATTTGCATTAAATTTAAATTTAATTTAATTCTTACCATTACCTTTAATCAAAATCACCTTTAATACAAAAGAGTGGCTGACTTCAGTTTGTACTTGTCCTTCTTATCAAAAAAATTCATTATGTAAACACATAATTGGTATTGCGTCCATTAAGAAACTTACATTTTTTACTCCGTCAGTGAAGAAAATTCCAATTGGACAGAAGCCCAAACGTGGCAGACCTAAGCGAGCCACCAAAGCCTTACTTAAATAAAAACTGAACAACATTTATAACTAAAACAACTACACGTAATGCATGTAAATGTAAATACTATGTAAATAGAAGACGACACATTAAATCGTCAGACGAAAAATTCCTCTGACGAAAAATTCCACCAAAAAAATTAAATTCAGACGAAAAATTCAATCATTAAGACGAAAGTTTAAATTTAAGTCATTTATATTTATGAAGTTCCGGAAATTTTATTATCAAAGTAAAGCAATGCACAAAATTCTATATTTGGTTGAAACTGAGTGCCCATTGATTGGAATTAGAATAATATTTACAAAATTTGCGTGGCAATATTTATCTGAACTTTACATCAGTATATTGGAGTATAGTACACTTCCCGCCTCAGTGCCAGCTTCAAAAAAATACTCCCTCCTTGAGAAATTGGTTACAATTTTGATTTTGAAAACTTTACATATTGATAACTTATAAATAACTTTAATACTCAACGTAACATTTTTCAATATTAAAATTTTCAATAAGTTTAATTAAATCATGTTGAACAGTAAGCATTTATAAATCTAAAAATAGCGCAAAAGTATTACTTTTAGTTACATCTAGACTGTTGAAGACACTTTGTGAAAATACTGGCAGTGCATTCCTACAGACCACATTTTTGCGAAACCCAGATTCGGTTTGAGAAAATTCACATTAATTCACAGTTCGTTCAGTTCACATTAATAATAATTTGATTAGTAAAATTATCTTGGAAACATTAACCTCAATTAGTAATTAATTGTCCTCCTATCCAGGATTTAGTTTTGGCATATCTAGAATTCTTAATATGCAAAGGTAATACTGTGACAATTGCGTAATCCATTAAGTCAACAAATTTTTGCAAATGTAGGTCACCTGAAAATATTTTTCGCAAACGTGGGACAAAAACGGAATAGTTTTCAAATTCTTGTTTCAATTTTTTGATTGATAAATCAAACGCGTCTTCAATGTTGAGTCCCTGGTGATATTTATTCAAAATAATGTTATCAATATTTTCATTAGACATTTCTCTTGAAATAATGAATATATCGTTAATAATACTGCAAATAATTTCTCCAGATTCCGCAATTCTATAAAATATTGGATCGCATCTAATATTTTCGCTCAAATGTACATTTCCTAAAATTGCCCACAATTCAATGAGAATGCTGCTGAGACAGAACTCCTTCTCAATGCAATCATCATATCATCCGGAAAATTGCCTTCTTTAGCTGGGAAATTATGAAGCCACACATAGGGCAGAAAACTTTTTCGTAATGCAGTAATAAAATATTTCCTTTTCTGTTCATCTATATAAATTAGGATTTGCGATTCTGTCTTATGAATATTAGATTACATTCAGAACTCAAAAGTGCGAATGTCAAAGTCATATACATGTCAACCTAATCGCCCAATAATAAACTCGACAAATTCTTAATCACAGTTTAATGAAAATTATGTACCACAAGCAAGTACTTTATATATTAAAACACTATTGCATATAAACAGTAAACTATTATTCGTTATTATCTTAAAGTAAGAGCAACGAACCCATTCAATCTGAAGGGTAATCTTGCATAACGAAACCTGTTTACTAAAATGAAGTAAAAAATGTTATTTTGGAATAACAATTGTCCCAAATATTTGTTTACACTGACAATTCCATCAATATCTCGAAATGTGTTAAATTCTGTCCCACACCATCATGGTGGACTTTATTTCAAATGTCACACTGGTAACAATAATGATTTGATTCTTATAATATTACAATGTATTTGGCGTGTTAAAATGTGCAATTACAAAATAAACGCATTTGTATTTGTGCGGAAATAAAATGACCTTTAGGAGTAATTTTTATCAATTGGTTCCTATTAGAGTCCAGAGTGGGACAGCGTAACATTTCAAATTCTACTTTAAATTTTGATGCAACATTCGTGATGTTTTCGCACTTACTCGTCTTCTGCTCCTTTTCTCCGTTGCAAGAGGAATACAAAGTCACTCGGACATCATCAGACGTTTCACTCTGCTCTAAGTCTATCACTGAATTCATTTCCTTCATTGCATTAGTAAGTCCACGATTTAAATTGAGGAACAATGAGCCTGTGTTAAACCAATAAGCTGTTGGATACATTCGGTCAACTAAGGTTGTGTAATGGTAATCGTCATCGACTAGGGCAAACGCAACATTAATGTTTTCATTTCTGATGATTTGAATGATTTGATCTTCTGAGGGGAAATCCTGTGTGAGTTTGATGAGAGATGTTCAGTAGTTTTCAGACACTGTCATTATCTGTCTGCAGATATTTGCTCCATTCCAGCATAACCCGCAAGTCGTTATAATTTCTTTTTGCTCGCATTCCTGTAGTCCTTCACAGCAGGTAATTGCTTTAGAATATCTTGCAGACACCAATCTGTCGGGTACTTACACGTTCTACAAACCTTACTTCCGTGTATTTATTAACAAAATACACTAAATAGCTTCAATATTACCATTTTGGAACACTTTAGCACCAGTGTTCAGCTAGCCACCGGCTAGTGGGTAGTGGCCAGGTGGGCAAAAGTGGCTTTTACCCGGGCAAATTGAAAGGTGGCCAGTGGGCAAAAGGGGCAAAAGTAAAATTGGTAGCACAGCAACTAAAACCTGGAAACCAAGGATGTCAGTAAGTTATGGAACACTAACACCCAAGATACGTCGTTGTAGCAACGGTTTACAGCCCGCAGAGAGGTAGGCTGGTAGTGAAAATAAAAAACTAAAATTCCACTTTTTTTCATTTTGGTTCTTATTCTGTGATTTGAGAACCAAATCTTTGGTTCTCATGGTAGATTGGCTCTCAAATCGCAAAAAGTGGAATTTCAGTTTTTTATTTTCACTACCAGCCTACCTCTCTACGGGCTGAAAACCGTTGCTACAACGACGTATCTTGACTAACACCAATATGAGATTTAATGTACACTTTATAAGCTAATTAAGTTTATTCCCTAACTATCATATTAAACCGATTTTATTGTGTTTATTTACTATTTGGGTGGTTTAAAATATTAAAATTGCAGTAAATTAAAGTAAGGATACTAAGGAATACATAAATAAATACTTCAATTTCGGTATTTTCCTGAACCTTAAATCACAGTTGCAAGAATAAACTGTTTCAGGTTACCGTTTGCAGCCTTTAATACAAATGGACTGAAAATTGTCTCAATATTACAATTATATAAAATCATTCGGGTTTTGAAAACATTTATACTATTTGCATTTTGAAAACATTTATACTATTTGCATTTTGAAAACATTTATACTATTTGCATTTTGAAAACATTTATACTATTTGCATTTTGAAAACATTTATACTATTTTGAAAACATTTAACTATTGCATTTGAAACATTTATCTATTTGCATTTTGAAAACATTTATACTATTTGCATTTTGAAAACATTTATACTATTTGCATTTTGAAAACATTTATACTATTTGCATTTTGAAACATTTATACTATTTGCATTTTGAAAACATTTATACTATTTGCATTTTGAACATTTACTATTTGCATTTGAAAACATTTATACTATTTGCATTTTGAAAACATTTATACTATTTGCATTTTGAAAACATTTATACTATTTGCATTTTGAAAACATTTATACTATTTGCATTTTGAAAACATTTATACTATTTGCATTTTGAAAACATTTATACTATTTGCATTTTGAAAACATTTATACTATTTGCATTTTGAAAACATTTATACTATTTGCATTTTGAAAACATTTATACTATTTGCATTTTGAAAACATTTATACTATTTGCATTTTGAAAACAAATTATACAGTACATTTCAATGTTGGAAAACTTCATTGCTGATAGTAATACTAAGTCTTCAAGGATTACTCAAAGATTGGATGCAGTTTTGCCCCTTTTGGCCTTTTGCCCCTTTTGGTCGGCTAGCCGGGCAAAAGGAGTTTTAGCCGGCTAAAACCGAACACTATTTAGCACAACTTAAGGAGGGGTGCGGGATTTTAAAATCCCTGATTGGGGGAGAATGGCTAAAAGGAGAGTTTTGGGGTAGACATTTTTGAAATCCCCGCATATTTTTCTAGCCGCTATGAGGGCGTGATTTTCGAAAATGTTTTTAAGGGGGAAATATTTGGGGTTCTTTGGAAAGGGGGAAATACATTGCAAACATGTATTTCTATTTTTCTTACATCGTTGCAAACTGAAATTCATAAAAAAGCGGCCTCATAGCCTCTGCTAAATTTTTTTCTCTATTTTTGATATTTTTTTGAAACTTGTACGCTACTTGTACGAATCCTGAAATCATATCTTTCCCGAAAACGTTGGCAAATTTCATGTGAAGGGCTTGTCGTAGAGTAATAAATGGCAATATGATAAAACCTTCAACGGAGTATAAATAAGTACAGAATCGAGTGGAGTTTTACATAGAAGGTAATACTCTATGGTTGAGGGAAGCGCGCGCAGGAGTGAGTCTCAAATGTGTAAACAGAGACAGACTGCATTTCAGAGCGCCTTGTGGGTGTATTCCACTACTTTTTGAAGTACACCATTTATCCCTTGCACTGACTTCATCAAAATTCAACTGTAAACCCCACCTTAACACATTGTACGTTGGGATGTACGTTTTACAGGAAGTAAACTTTTATTCTTCTACTCATTACAATGGATTGTGACGGCGCGAAAGATGAATGGTACTGCCCGGTGCGGAAAAACTACACCAACCACAATAAGAGCCACTTAAAACATTAAATGGAAATGCGATGGCGATGTCAAATGTCTTTACATTAATGCATTTATACCATTGAATATCCCGTCATATTTTCAAGAATTTGTCAAGGCAAACTTGTATATTGCGTGTTATTTTCATTGATTGAGCTTATGAATTATCATTAAAGATATACTATGTTACTTGCTAATCTTTGACCCTCACTTTACTTGGTAGACTGCACGCCTCACTAGAATGGAATAGAAAGATAAACATAATCTTCAATTAGTATAAATGACTGCAGTAGCGTGAATTTATTCACTAAATCAACATCAGCTGCAAATGTTCTTGCTGTTTCTTCTGACTTTCTTCTCAAAAATATAAATCCAATAAGTCCAGCAAATTATTCTGTTAAACAAGGTAATCAATTTTAATTAACTGTTTTAGCTGATCTCTCAAACAATCGCTTTATCTCTAATGGCAATAAATTCAAGGCGTTTTAAATAGTAGATTTCCTAATTTATTAGTAATTATAGTAATTAGTAATTAGAGCAAAGAGGTAATTACTAATCTTTTAAAAATGTTCTAATAAATTAATAATTTGTTTAAAAAATCTTCGAATTAATTAGTAATTTGTTTTAAAAAATCTTATAATTTAGTAATTTGTTCTCAAAGTGTTCTAATAAATTAGAAATTTGATTTAAAAAATCTTGTAATTAATTAGTAATTTGATTTAAAAAATCTGGTAGTTAATTAGTAATTTGATTTAAAAAATCTCATAATTAATTAGTAATTTGATTTAAAAAATCTTGTAATTAATTAGTAATTTGATTTAAAAAATCTTATAATTAATTAGTAATTTGATTTAAAAAATCTTGTAATTAATTAGTAATTTGATTTAAAAAATCTTATAATTATTTAGTAATTCTCTGCCGCGAAAACTAATTAATTAGTAATTAAATAAATGACGACTTTGCCTCACATAACTAAGTTACTACTTTGATTACAGATCGAGTGCCTTTTTTCGAGATGCTTGTTACCCAATTCGTCCTGCTGTTCATAATGATCATGAATGGTATAACGGCGTTCACAACCACAAGCAAACCTTGTGTTGCCATGGAATTTACATGCAACAGTGGAAAGTGCATAGACATTGACCTTCAATGCAATGGTAACGCCGATTGTGAAAGCGGCGAAGATGAACGGAACTGCACATTAATAAAAACTAGAATAAGAACGAAGACGAGGCCTTGCATGCATCATGAATTTCTTTGCTGGAATCAAATATGCTTAAATAATAGATATAGATGCAATGGTGTCCCAGATTGTACCTTAGGAGAAGACGAATTTAACTGCCGTGATAGGCGAACAGGTACAACAATACCAAAACCTTATTGTAAATCAAACCAATTTACTTGTAGCAGCGGAAGATGCGTTCCTATTGAATTTAAATGCGACGGCGTCTCCGATTGTGACGGCGGGGAAGATGAACTGTACTGCCAAATGCGGACAACTACACCAACTACAACAACAACACCAAAAACTTATTGTTATTCGTACCAATTTACTTGTAGCAGTGGAAGGTGCGTAAATAATGAATTTAAATGCGACGGCGACTGGGACTGTGACGGCGGGGAAGATGAACAAGATTGTCCAGTGAGGACAACTACACCAACTACCACGACAACAAAAGTAGTCCCTTGTAATAGAGACCAGTTTGCATGCAGAAGTGGATTTTGCATACCTATTAAAGCAAAATGCGATGGAGTCAGAAATTGCTTGTTCGGGGAAGACGAACTCAATTGTACAGTACGAGGAACAACAACAGCAAAAACTTCTTGCAATTGGGACCAATTTATTTGCAGAAGTGGAAGGTGCATAAATGCTGCATATAAATGCAATGGACACATTGATTGCGAGTTCGGGGAAGACGAATATAGATGTCTTCGGCCAACTATACCAACGAAAGCACAAAGCCGAGGGGAAACAATAACACGAGGACTGAGGTAACATTTTTAATTACTGTCATAAGCAAACAATTCAGGATGGCAAGTCGTAACCAGTGTTCGCCTATTTCGCATTTCGCAGCAATTTCACGCGCGTAATGCGAGAAACTGCGAAAAACAGCGAGAAATGCGAAAAATTGCGAGAAATGCGAGAAATTGTGATAAACTCCTTGAAGTGGAAAAATCGTTAAGTAATTAAATCGATTTGATTTCCTGGCAGTGAAAATCGCTATCTAAAATAAAATTTTTTGCTAATAAGGCTTAAAAAGAAATAAAATACAATTTGAATTCGAAATCTTAAGCTGATTATACAAAAGTATACAAAAAGGAAGTGGAAGATGTATGTTTTGCGCGCATTTTAACTAAATTCTAAAAGTATTGTAAAGGACTTTTCCGATATTTTCATAAAAACTTTAGTGAGATTTTTATTGCAGTACACTAAAATTAATTCCTTTATACATTGCAACTTGTAGCTATTTGGGAAAACTAAAATATTTAAAAAAAACTTTGCTAATTTAATTTCATGTTTATATTTTCATATAATTTTAAAAGTAAACCATAGCATAGCAGAATGCTTCTATGTAGCAGGATAATGTGGGATTATTTCCAGTTGTTTATCAAAAACTTTGTTGTTCATTAAGTGCATGGTAAATGAAGTCATTAATAACGTAGTTATCATTATATCTGCCTGGCTTTCGCTCTGCGTGGATAAAAAGTTGTCTGTCAGCACTTAATTTATCCAGATATAAGATATCAAGATATGTTGCGAATTTATTGCCTGGAGTTAGTTAATAATTCAGATAATTGTCTTATTAGTGACAATAAATGATCTCTCATAACCCCAATTTCAGCTAATTTTCATTTCTCGCATTTTTCGCACTTCGCAGCAATCTTTTTACGCGCTTTTTATCAGTTTTTCGCACTGCGTTTTTCGCAGTGCGAAGTGCGTAAGGCGAACACTGGTCGTAACTGTACTTAGGTGTCAGTTGCGCAGTACAAACAAACCATTGAAAAACACATATAAAAAGTGGCGCTGATGCACTGATGTACCTATATATTTGTAATAAACAGGGGTCGGACATTTATGTAAAAACATTTTGCAATTTTTTGTGTGTTTTAGCAAATTTTTAAAAAAATTTGCCAATTTTTCCTGTAAAGAAAACTTTTTTAAACGGAGAATTGTTTTACAACAAATTTTTTCCTCAAAAAAATATTTTTGGTAACATTAAAAATTTTTTATGCCACTTTAAGCAATTTTTTCGGATCTACAGTACGAGTCGTGACCAACCCGACATGACCGTTTACATTGGCAAGACAATTTACATTAGAAAGACATGGCAAAAGTTTACATTGCTATACAAGTAGCTAGGGAAACAAAGTAAATTCAAAATGAATTACAATAATTTCATCGCCTCATTTTCAATGTAACTAAAATTCGTATTATTCTTCAGATTAAAAAGTATTGTTTCCTTAGATACTTGTATAGCAGTGTAAACTTTTGCCATGTCTTTCTAATGTAAATTGTCTTGCCAATGTAAACGGTCATGTCGGGTTGGTCACGACTCGTACTGTATAATAAAGTATTTTAACTTTTAAGTCAATATTTTCGATATTTTAAGAAAATATTTAGTAAATATTTCGCCCCTTTTTAACAAAATAAAAAATAAATATTTTCGAAGTTTAAATAAATAAATGTCCGACCCGTGGTAATAAACTTCTTAAAACAGCATGTAATAAATAGTCACGTCGACATTACGAAGATAAAGACGGTATGAATTCCGAGAAAGATACTAGAAAAGTCGAGAACGACATTAGGAAAGTTGAGAAAGACATTAGGACAGTCGAGAAAGACATTAGGGCAGTCGAGAAAGACGGTAGGAAAGTCGAGAAAGACATTAGGAAAGTCGAGAAAGACGTTAGGAAAGTGGAGAGAACACAGGGCACATATTGCCAATTAGTACAACAGACAGATGGGGCAATATCAAACATATCAAACACATCAAAGTTCCGTAATGGGAACACACAGACACACAGATTAGGCATTATTAAAAGGTAGCAACCGCTACATAATCATTTCCCAAGAAAGAAAATCAAAATTCCTTACTCCAAAATCAAAGAAGAGCTCACATTTTCAACTATATTTATAATTTTCTACAACAGTGGCCAATATTCTCCTTGAAAAATAATTTACCACGTCGAAATAATACGCCAGGTCGAAATACTTGCGCCATAAATTTAGAACTAATTACAAAATAAAAATAATTACAAAATTGACAAAAACGACAGAGATATGTCATGGGGATTCATATTGCCTCCCTAATTTACTGATTTGCTGTAAACGTAGATAGGAGTTTCTAAGATGTGGTTTATTTTACACTCCTTGACAATGTTAAAAAACAAGGGATAATGATATATTCTTCAAGTTTATCTACATTTCAATTCATTTCTGAAATTATTTTTATTGTTGGCACGCAGAGAAAGCGCAATTGGTATATTATTCAGCAGCAATTGCATTTAGAAAAATACTAATTATCAAATTGAATTTTACATTTTCATTTTACGGTATTAAATAATTATATTGATATATTTTATAGCAGTACTTCAATTGCATGGATATATTTTACAATGCTTGTTTCCGGGACGTTAGTGATCGTAATCATACTAACTGTTTGTTGTGCACAAAGGAAAAAGCCATCACCATCTGTCGGTAAATATATTTTTAATTTCTACTTGTCTGAAGATTATTTTAGGATGATGTAAAATATTTAAATGATTTTATTTATATGAAGAGTAAAGTAATTATTTTTCTGTTATCATTTTCAGCTTTGCAACCTATTCGACCTACTAACGCAGGAACTGGGGTTAACTTACTAAATGTGGCAACAGAATTCCCCAGTGCATCAGCACCAGTATCAGGTATTAACGAAGCGAGCTAACAGAAATGGTTTGAAAAAGGAATGACAAGTACAAACTAATATTACTAACAGTACTAATAAGTAATATTGGTCGGACATATTTAAACTTTGAAAATATTTATTATTATTTTTTTAAATGAGCAAAATATTTTCAAAAAATTGTTTTTAAATATTTTGAAACTCAACGTATTTTCTTAGAAATTAAATCCGCAGAAAAGTGACTTTTTAATGTATTTACTCGCCCTTACTATTTATTATTAGCATCCGCTTCAAAATTTTAAAAAGACTAATAAACGATTTTAGAAGAATTGTTAGCTAAGGAATATTTATATTTCATTTCAGTGGCAACAGTGAATGAGCAATTGCTTTACAGACCTGGATTTGCAAATCCAATATGCATCGACAATAGTGAAGGTTTGTTACGGATATTATTGTCTAATGCGAATTTATTGTCAAACGCGAAAAAATAGATTGAATTTTCTTATCGTGAACCTTATTTCATTTTCCAAATTCAAAGTTATTTTGTGGAATATATGAAATAATAGCATAATATGTCATTACAGAAGTGAAATAATGTTTGTTTATTTTTAGTACAAGTCAACCTAAACATACCAAGAATAAGGAGTAACTTCAATGTAACAACACATTCATCATCACCAGGTAAAACTTTAAATATCTAAACTCCTCTATCTTGAATTACAGCAGTTAATCTCAATACAGTTGATGTAACGATATTAGCACATTTTAAAACAACATCCCTAAACTTTAAATATTAAATAAAAGAATATTATTTTTAAAGTTTCCCTACATTCTGTGAGTCGGCAGCTCCCGTACAACCCTAATTTCGACTGCACCGAAAATGTTGAAGGTTTGTCATCACTACTAATAGCATTAATGTTAAATAAATAATTTAATTGTAATACTGGGTTCGCTCAAATGATTTTGTTATTTGCAAAATTATCAAAAATTTTTTAAAATTTAAAGCAAGTGACAATTTAACGAAGGAGATCATGAGGAGCTCTTTTACTTGATAGTTAAAATGGCCATTGTACTAATGAAACAGTGCCGTTGTCTTGGCTATTTGTTGGTGATGTCTGTCGATAACGATGTCTATAACGAATCTGTATAACGGAAAAAACAGTCCCCTAAGTGGTTAAGTTTTTACACGTTAAAATGAAACAGTGTAAAAGTAAAGGAAAAATGACACCATGCTTTAATAACCTAAAGAAAGCAACTTTTAACAACCCTAATGGAATAACAGAGCTATAACACATAACATTTGAGCGCACGAACTAATTTTTAATTAATACAATAATATTTAATAATAATTTTTAAAGATCCTCCACCGAGGTATTCGGAAGTGGTTCATGCAAATGTATATCCGGAGCAGGGACATTAACTAGACTGGAACTCGGAAAGGAATAGCGAAATGAACAGGAGGAGAAACTCAAAGGCATGCCAAATACTCTTATATTACTCTTATTAAGGAATATCACGTTTTAATGTAATAATATTTATTAAATAAAAACAAACATTTCAAATTAAATAAGTAGTAAGTAAATATTATTTCGCTTTGAGGCGAGTCATTCGATTCTAGTCATCCGATTACCCAAACCCCAAAAAAATCGTTTTGTAAACGAAACGGTCCACTATTTTAGATGCCGAGCAATTCTTCAAATGATTGGTCATTTTAGGTTGTGATATTCTTCCGATTTTTAAATTGTGCCTATTGAGTTTTGAATACAAATATTTTGCAATTAAGATATTAATTATATTTGGCAATATTCTTTGGTGGCCCTCATCAGCGCGACGTAGTAAATTGTATACCCGATTTCGCGTGAAAAACGACAGAAAATGTAAATTCTTAAAATACTCATTCATGAATATTGCACGCGGTGATAATTATGTTGCGTTACATTACTGTTAACATTTCCACTGAATATATATACTGAATATAAACTGAATATTTAACCATATTGTAGCATATTGTGTGAGACATTTTGTGTACCCCCACCTCCCTAAAGGGTGTCCTCATAGAATGTGTACGCTCCCTAGGAATTAGACTTTAGCGTTTTGGAGCAGTTAGTTGTATACTTCTTAAATACTTTGAAACACGAAACTGTATGTTTGTATACCTGAATCCGTTGTTTACTTTCGAACCCAATTTATTTCATTTTTTAGTCAATTTCTTGAAAAGTTGAGATTTATTTATTTTTAAGTTTTCAAAAAGGATTTTTGAAAGTCTTATAGTACTTTTTGGGCTACAACATTAGGACAACCAAGCCCGTAGTCTGAAACTTCTACTGATTTTTGAAGAATTAGATACTACTTGGCTCACGCCTATGGGTAATTAGTGGACGCTTCCTTACGACAAAATTGACGGACAATGAGCAATATACAAATTATGACAAAAAATAAGGACCATGCAATGAGTGAAATACAAATCGCTATTAAAAATGAGGACCGTGACGGTATTTAACATTTAACAAGGAAGATGGCAGTTGACAGTGGAGATGCATACAGTAAGAGCCGCTACAAAGTTTCTATATGACTACCGGTGTATAAGGAAATATCCCGGTATATATGCGTGTTGATTTTGATTTCCCGCGTCAAATCAAAATCGCGCAATTTAAAATACACATGTACTTTCTTGTACACTGTAGTCCCATGGAAACTTTTTAGCGGCGCTCACTGTATTTTAGATGCATTGCTATCCAAGTTTGAAATATGCAATTAGCAATGCAAATAAGCTTCAGTATACAAATACAGTAAACTATAAGAGTTATTTATTTAATTACAAGAATACAATACGATCAACATGCAAATTATTTATCTGTATCATTTATAAAAAAATTATATGATATGTAACATTTGTTTTGAACTCTAGATTATCTTTTCACAATAGAAAATTCAATGAATTAGAAATACGTAAACTGAAGTAAGGGAAAATAATGTAAGTAATTTAGAAAAAGAAAAATATTGAGAAAAAATTAGGAAGACCAAGGATTGAACTGGGAACTTTAAATTCTTTTCTTTAACCAAAGTTCATAAAGGGCACGCATACTATGAAAAAGTAAAGTCAAGTACTTTTCGAGTAGAAAAACAACACAGGGAAGAAGGAACAAATATCCAAGTAGATGAAAGAATGCACCAATTTTCATGTCAAAGCTAAGACTGTGAAATTCTCCTAGAGATTGCTTCTCTTTTTCTTTGAAACTCAACACAAGAGGGTCAAAATATTTCAATTGTCTCCATATGTCAAGGAAACCCATTTCATTCATTTCTTGGACAGCATTTAGCAGTTCATGCCGAAAACATCCTTTAAATATCCACGAAAGCGATTGGTGTTCTGCAGGATTCTCGATTGTTCTTGCACACTTAAATAAGGGAAGATTTCTATGGAAACGAAACAGACGAATGTCCGAAACAGAAATCATTACATTTATAAAAACTTTAAGTTTCGTTTCCGACATGCAAAATTTGATTATTTGAAAATAAGACGTCGAAGCATTAATATTTGTCGAATCCAAAAAATAAACACTTGAGCTTTCTTTGTCAGTTACACCATATTCTACAAAAAAAGGATGCACACTGTTATACCCTTCACTTTGGGTTAGTCCACTTAGTTTTCCAATGACGGAAAGTATTTTATATTTATTTTCAATTAGTTCACCAAAATTCCTCATTACTTTTTTGTCCACAGGTGCAATAACTTCAGTTGTAATGTAAGTTTCGTACTGAGTTACAATAATATTCAACATCAAAGATAGAATTCCATACAAAAGGAATTTTCTCTGGTTGTGGTTTTGACGGAGTAGAATAGCAGCGGCAGAAAGAAAGAAATTATTAATAGATTCAAATGTGATTTTAGTTTTGGCGAAATGAAATATAAGTGCGTTAGCTAAAAGACCACTAGCAATCAATAGTAGCCACGAACTCCTGTCCATTATTTCAATGTCAGATAGATAATGATCTTTGCTTATATAATTCTCTGTCCAAACAGTACATGAATACTTTCCCCCCGGGAACTGTCAAATAAAGGACTAAATCTGCGAGCCGATAAGCTTAGGCCATCAATATCGAGGCGTGTACATATTTTTAGAACATTGAAAATTTTATGACGCCTTTATAATATTCTTAAGTATAAAATATCCACGAATTAGAAATGAGTTCTCTTTAGTTTCGAAGATAGGGTCCCCGGAATGAAGGCAACTTTACATGTAATTACATAGGGCTTTAGCTTAGAAACATCAAAAGTGCCAGTGTACATATTTTTAGGTACCTAAAAATTGGACAGCATACAGTTCAAATATTTTGTAATTAAATCTGAAATTTACAAAAATGAGTTCTCTTTAGTATAAAAGTTATAGAGACTTTACTTTAAAAAAACCAAAATTATGAAAATATATACATGGTAAATGGTGGCCACATGGTGCTTAAAGGGGATGCCAATAGAAACCGATTAACCCTTAACTCGGTTTGCCTTCAGCTATACAGTATTAAAGCGTGCAGTGTAATGTAACTACCAAGGTGTATCCATGAACAAAACTATTGAATAAACAGGTAATGAATTGTCGTCATTCTACGGATAATGGGCGATTTTAAAATGAATTCCAATATTTTTGAATAAATTGAATAAGTTGCGACATTTTAGACTAAACTGAATAAGTTGCGACATTTTACAATAAACTACGACGTTATAGAATAGTTTGCGGAGTTATTGAATGAATGGCGATATTTTAGAAAAAATTATTTTATTGCATTTTAGAAAAAATTGAAAAAATTACAATTTTTTAGAAAAGATGGTTAAATTGCAACATTTAAATTGAATAAATTGTAGCATTTTAGAAAAAAATGAATAAATTGCAACATTTTCGAAGAAATTAAATAAATTGCGACATTTTAGAATAAATTGCGACGGTTTAGAATAAAATGCGACATTTTAGAATAAATTGCGACGGTTTAGAATAAAATGCGACATTTTAGAATAAATTGCGACGGTTTAGAATAAAATGCGACATTTTAGAATAAATTGCGACGGTTTAGAATAAAATGCGACATTTTAGATTTAAATGCGACATTTTAGAATAAAATGCGACATTTTAGATTTAAATGCGACATTTTAGATTTAAATGCGACATTTTAGATTTAAATGCGACATTTTAGATTTAAATGCGACATTTTAGATTTAAATGCGACATTTTTGAATAAAATGCGACATTCTAAAATGTCGAATTTAAATCTAAAATGTCTCAATTTATTCAAAAATGTAGCATTTAAATCTAAAATGTCTCAATTTATTCAAAAATGTCGCACTTAAATCTAAAATGTCTCAATTTATTCAAAAATGTTGCATTTAAATATAAAATATCTCAATTTATTCAAAAATGTTGCATTTAAATCTAAAATGTCTCAATTTATTCAAAAATGTTGCATTTAAATCTAAAATGTCGTAATTTATTCAAAAATGTTGTAATGTGGTCCTAAAATATCGCATTTATCCTGAAATGACACAATTTATAAAAAAATGCTTTGGTTTTTCTAAAATATTGCGATCTATTCAGAAATGTTGTAATGTTTCCTAAAATGTTGCAATTTATTTAAAAATTTTGTAATGTTTTTAACAATGTTGTAATTTATTTTAAAATGTTGTAATCTTTCTTAAAATGCTGCAATTTATTCAAAGATGTCCTAATTTTTCTTATAAAGTGCAATTTTATTCAGAAATGTCGTAATTTTTTCCAAGATTTTATAATTTATTAAAAACTGTCGCAATTTATTCTTAAATGGCGCAATTTATTCTAAAATGTTGTAATTATTCCTAAAATGTTGTAATTTATTCTAAGATGTCATAATTTAAGTTGTTGTAATACCGTATATTCCGAATTAAGAGCCCAGGGCCCTTATTGTTTCAAGTGGATTTTTTCTCAAGTAAAGTTCGTATTAAGAGCCCCATGGGCCCTTATAACGGACGGGGCCCTTATTGTTTCAACGCATTTATTTAACAGTCAAAATCAAATATACAAGTAATGAATAGGTATAAAATTATGATGTATTAAAATTTATCAGTGTCATTGGTAATAACATGGGTAACTCTCCATCAATCCGCGTCTAAGAGAAAAGATTTCTGAAGTTCCTCCCGCTGTCGTTTCCATCTTCTAACACAATTTCTATCAACGTTATATATTTCACTTGCTTTGCGAATAGAAAAATTTTCGCTGTATTCCACCACTTCCAGTTTTGCTTTTACGGAGTAAGACAGTAGTCTTTTTGGAGTTCGCCATGCTCGTCCTTCTTCTTCAGACATTGTCAAAGAACTAATTATGTAAGCCGACAATTCTTCTACGACAACTGTTATCTTCTTCAATTATAATACTTACCATTTGTCTAATAGCTCTGCTGAGATAACAGTGACATACCTAGGTATGTACCCTCACAGGGAGGTGGAATAAATGCACATAGCGACGCTGCTAATCTGAATGCATATATTTGGGTAGGGGCTCTTATTTCGAACGGGGCTCTTATTTTTCGAAGAGCCGTTTAAGGCGGGTTTGGCCGTAATAAGGGCCCCATGGGGCCCTTATTTAGGAAGGGGCCCTTAATTCGGAATATACGGTATATTCTAAAATGCCGCATTTTATTCTAAGATGTCGCAATTTATTCTAAGATGTCTCAATTTATTTTAAAATGTTGCAATTTATTCTACAATGTCACAATTTATCCTAAGATGTCTCAATTTATTCTAAAATGCGCAATTTATTCTAAAATGGGCAATTTATTCTAAAATGCGCAATTTATTCTAAAATGGGCAATTTATTCTAAAATGCGCAATTTATTCTAAAATGGGCAATTTATTCTAAAATGCGCAATTTATTCTAAAATGTCGCAATTTATTTGAAAATGTCTTAGTTTTGCGTTTCAAAAGATTAAATACTATATATATCTACTATATATATAATGTATGTCGTCTAAATGAAAGTGTACAATAGTTTTTCGAAGTCCCTTTCTTACATATTGAGAGCAGTTTTCGAAAAATCTACCCCTTTCAAAGGGTTAATCGGATGTACACGCATATATATGAATTGACATTCGGTAACTAAGGCACATTGGGAAATTATTAGTGAAAATCTTCAGAGCCCATGACCCCTAATGGGATATCCATAGTCAATGGCCCAGGCTTATTCGTTGCTACCAGATACAGTCCTTTTCTTTTTCAAATTGTTAACAAACAAATCTGTAGAAAACTGTTCTGGTTGTACGCGGTTACTTAATCGACGCCGCGGACTTACATAAAGCGCCGTGAAGTTTAAATTGTCAGCCATGATTTCGAAAACAGGTGCCTGCAAGCTACTGCAGAAGTTAATCACTAATTTATTAATGAGAATGTATGGCGACCCAGCACAGTGCGGTCTAGTATACGAGTTCCTGCCTCTAACGGTAAAATCTGTTAAATACATTTGCGTTTTATGAAAGTTACTTTGTAAACCTTTTCTTGTTAATCCTCCCTGTTGGACTTCTGATGTTCTAACAAAATTGTTTGCCAAAAGTGACACTGTTAGAACTTCAATATCGTCCTTAGATTTGATAACCATGAAATAAAATTCATTTTTCAGATAATTTTCGTTAGAAATCGCTTCGATTTCTTGTGAAGTGATTTAAACTTTATAATCGACATTTATTAAATGATCAGTGTAATACTTTCGTAAACCACCTGCCACCTGATGCATGAAATTGTAAAGGAATAATAAGATTTCGGATAAAATGTAAAACTGTCTGTATAAATTGGTTTTGTGTCAAAACAGAATTTGCAGAATAGACCAATCATGTTATGGTTTGTTTCTCTGGGTTCGAGAATGTATAAGGCAAGTCATTTTCCCTTGTCCCCTCAAACCATAATGACGAAATTCTATTCATCCTATGCCTTGTAATATTCCCAGTAGTACCAAGAAATTATACTTCATGCCACATACTTTACTCTCTAGCTTCTATCAGACATCACTTTCAAAGGCACGCCATGTATTACGGCTGTAAATTTTATTTGCTCATTACATATTCTTATGTCGCCACTTTGGACAAAACACGTACTTTTTTAAATTCAAAACTCATGTAACTTTACTCAAGCTACACTAAAACATACTATTCCGTATAGTCTAACCTCCAGGCACGAATAGCTTTTAGGTGTTTGCTTATTGAATAGATGATGGACATTACATATACACGATTAAAATATTCATGACTTTGCTAAACATCAATAATGATTTTACCACCTAAAAGAAATATCAAAAAACTATCGAATACGTAAGTCTCATTCCTAGGGAGTTTTTCCACACAATTATTTGAGCCCCTAGCTTCATAAAAGAAAGTGTCTGACCAAAACTTAAATTTTCTAAGAGTAAAATTCTACAAACGTTTAAAAAAGCAAAAGCTTACTGTGTGCCCATATACAAATAATGTAAGTCAATATGAAATACATTTTGTAGAACGTTTGACAGACCTTTGGCTTAAATAGCTTATAGGGATTCCCTAAAATACCTGCTGGCTAGTAGCTAAGAGAACAAAACTACTGTGGAATAGAAAGAAAGGTCCAGTTAAAACTAGCCATAGGACAGTCAGTGTATAAGGCAGTACATATTTGTTTAATTGCTCGTTTTTGGCAAGACTTTGTTTGACATGACAAGTTTCGATGAAATTGGGAAGTACAGAAAAATGAACACTTGAAATTTTTATCTTTTACTGTTATAGCTAGCCTTATATACAGGGTGGCTCATATGTTTGCCTCTTTGTTAACAGTTAGCATTCCTTTATTCTTAAAAAGAAGTTTTATCCCTGGGAGCAATAAGTTCATTCAGCAACAAGGTACAAAAATTCAGCATCAAAAATAGATTTTCTAAATCTATTTATAATAAATCATTTATTGATCGCTCGCCTAATGTTTTGCGGCTGCTTTCACTAAAACGAACTTCACGAAACAAGTTGTTTTCTTATTCTTATTTTGTGGAATATAATATATAGAAATAGAGGAGTGGCACACTGAAAACTAAAGCTACTACTAAAACCGATGCGTCGTTTTTCTTTCCAACTCTACGTCTGTTATGTAGTTATAGTAAAAAGTCACATTTGTAATAGAAAATATTAAATATGGGGTTTGTAAATCTAATAATAGGTAAGCTATGAGTCTGGAATTAAGAAAGACTAAAAATCGATTTAAAGTTAGCAAGGGAATCCTCTTTGTAAAGTGAGCTAAATTCCGAGAATCCCGGGCAAAATATGCCATTAAAGAAAAGCTAAATTTATACATTAAAAAGGAGTTGTCTATTTGCACAGTGAAAAAGTAATGGATATATATAGCAAATTTCTGTTCATTTCTTTCTAGAAAACCTCAAGTTGAAGTAGTCTATAAATTTGAATAGAAAACTGATAAGTTTTCATATAATAATTTCTAGCAAGTCGACAGTGCATGAAAAACGTTAGGTAAGTTTGAAAAATTCATCAATTGTAAACCTTGTTGACGTAATAATTCATTTTTGATTTTGTTCGAGGTATTTGAATGTCCAATAGGTGTTTAAAAATTCAGACGGTCAATACACGGAGAGAGTGACCGAACATTTCCATTGGTATCGTTCCAGTTCAGATAGAAATACAAAAAGTATTAAAATGAGTACTTTCTTGGCGAGATCCGCATTCACAAAATATATTGATCTGTGTGACAAAATATACTACGGACCATTCACGTTCAATAAAGCGACCCATAAACTGGAATTAGTAAAGAGCAGATTTCGAATTAATCTCTGGTATTTCGACAACATTCTTTTCCTCGCTGTGACATTATATTATTTAAGCGTCTTATTTGTTCAACTATTCCATTCGGTACCACCATACGGCATTGTGTTGACATTTGCTCTCATGGTATGTACGTTAACTGGACTATTTGCCCTGTCTTTTAATCTAGCTTGTATTCCTTTTGCAGAATGTCTGCACTGCGTCCACGTTTTCCAGGAATTCGACAAAAAATATTCACGTAAGTGATATTACTTATAGTCAGGTCTTCATAAAAATATTATTTTATCATATATAAATCGTCACTCAGTACACAAATAATCATTTTACTATAACAAATATTGATTTTACCATATTATGAATCAAAATGGTATACGCAATATTGATTAATAATATGGTAAAAGCAATACTTGCTATGGTAGAATGATTATTTATGTATTGAGTGACGATTTAAATGGTAAAATAATATTTTTATTATAAACAGATTATAATTATGGTAAATTATGGCAAACTAATTATTTTTATGGCCGGCCCGTTAAATAGCAGCCTTTTTATTACAGATGTATTTCAAAAGTACTTGGAGGATGAAAAGAATCACATTGACCTTACAGGTTTACATCTTCATTGTCTACTAAAAGTACTGCCAGCAATTACAGGAATCATTCCAGCAATTGCTGCTTTTACAGTCGAAGAATATCTTTTCGACCCTCTTTTGGATTTTCTCTGTCTATCCAAAACCCTATTCATCAAGATATTAATTGCCTCTATAGTATATTATCATACAGTATTCATTGTACTTTCCATAATGTGTTGGTTTATTTGGATAATTATGAGTTTTCCATCTATTAGCAAACTATTGGACATAGTTTCAAATAATTGTCAGAATCCGCAAATTAAATTAGGATCCACAATAAAAATGTATAGGGAGTATTTTTTAGTAAATATGCTTATAAACCGTCAGTTATGTTCCATGGGTCCTCTTACAAAATTAGTTGGCGGTATTCTACATGTAATTGCTAATTTTGGGACTCTTCGCATGTATTCACAATTTGGAATGCCGTTTTACCTTATAATGCCACTAATCTCCATTTTCGGTTTCCTTTGCGAAATATTAATTTTCAAAGAATGTTCATATCCTTACGAAAAGTCAACTGTTATTTTAGTAAAATTAGCTAGTCATTCCAAATTTAACCGCATATCCCGAAAAACTGTAAAATCCTTCAGGCCGCTGAGGTGGGTGGTGGGACCATTTTATTATTACAAGAGCGGAACGTATGTTACTTTTATGACGATAATGGTTGACCAAACCATAAATTTGCTGATGAGCATAAAATAAAAATTCATTTTTCGTCGTAGTTTCTAATTTTTTGAATGTTTAATAGTAGTAAGCTTGGCTATAGATTATATTCATATAGAGCCTAGACTTACGCACAGTAGGCACTTCTAACATGGGTAGCCAGCGAGCAAAACCCTTAGACTTAAAAACAGGTAAGATATAACATGGGCTATATCCTAGCCTGGTTATAAGTGCCTACGACTCAGACCCAAGGTAAAGTGCCTGCACTAAGGGTCTCGTATAAGAATAGATGCATTGTATAGCTGTCAATCAAATGCTGGAGCTAGACACAGCGGACCCTCTGTGTGCATCCCAATATAGTAATAGACACACACACAACAAAGACAGTCAGACACATTGCTAAGTAAAGTACATCAAACAACACAAGGTATCCGAAGACCAACCTAGTTACCCGAAGACCAACCCAGTTACCCGAAGACCGACCCAGTTACCCGAAAACCAACCCAGTTACCCGAAGACCGACCCAGTTACCCGACGAACAACCCAGTCCCGAAGACCAACCCAGTTACCCGAAGACCCGCTCAATTACCCGAATACCCGCCCAGTTACCCGAATACCCGCCCAGTTACCCGAATACCCGCCCAGTTACCCGAATACCAACCAAGTTACCCAAATACCCACCCAAATGCCCGATTACTAACCCAATTGCCCGAATATCGACCCAATTATCCGAATATCGACCCGATTACCCGAATATCGACTCAATTACCCGAATATCGACTCAATTACCCGAATATCGACTCAATTACCCGAATATCGACCCAATTACCCAAATATCGACCCAATTACCCGAATATCGACCCAATTACCCCAATGTCGACCCAATTACTCAAATAACGACCTAATTATCCGACTGTAGACCAGGTTGCCCAAAATGGGAGCTCCAGTTAGCCGAATGAATGCGAATACAAAATGATATGTACACAGCAAACGATTCTCAAAATGGTGTAATTATGTAAGAAATCAATTTATTTCATCATAACTCAATGTTGCACAATTTTTTACATTGTTTCCCGAATGAGCAAAACGTACAGCCGAATGAGCAGAACGTAAAACCGAATGAGCAGAACGTTTTACCGAATGAGCAGTGCATTCAATCGCATGAGCAGTGCATTCAAGCGCATGAGCAGTGCATCCAAGCGCATGAGCAGTGCATTCAAGCGCATGAGCAGTGCATTCAAGCGCATGAGCGGTACATTCAAGCGCATGAGCAGTGCATTCAAGCGCATGAGCAGTGCATTCAAGCGCATGAGCAGAACATTTAAGCGCATGAGCAGTACAGTCATCCTCATGAGCAATACATCCAATCATACAAGAAGTATATTCAAGTGCATGAGCAATACATTGATATATAAATAGTTCTTGGAGAATATTACTCATTCAAGGAAAGTTCTCCATTCGCTAAGTATCTCTAACTTTTACACTGGTGCTTGAAGATGGCCTACAAATGTTCAATATAAAAGAAACAGTTTGCCACAAACTATAACTTACAACGACATTCCACCACCCAGCATCATTCAGAACCAGATATTTTTCAATATCGTGCTGAACCCAGAACACCTCCAGGATCCGTACGATTACGTTCGTTTCAAAAAGAAGATGAATCCAATGATTCGAATACTAGTGATTCTAGTAGTACTAGTATTAATTCTGTCGTGGATGAGGAGCTAATTCCTATTGACTGTATTAGAATGTATCAAAGGATTGTTTACAACGCCGAGTTTGGTAAAGTAAAACTTACGAAAAAGATTCTAAGGGACCTGCTTGATAAAACAACTTGTGAAGACGATATTTGTAGTAATGAGGAAACTGTTGGAGATAGCGATGACGAATCAGATAAAGAAGACGAAAATGAGTCGGCAATGGATTCTGAAGAAGATTCTGATACAGAGGATATGGATGATCTTGAAGATGAACCTCTATGTGACATATCACTCGAAGTATTAAGAGTTATTCTCAAAGCGGCTGGAAAATATACATTCAAATTGACAAAGGATAACTTCAATACAATTATCGATGCCCTTATTTAAACTGTAAATGTAGTATTACTTTCAATAAATATGTTGAAATAAATCAAAAACTAATGAAGCTATTATTGTACTATTATTGAATAAGTTCACCAAGAGCTAATAAATACCGTTAGAATAATAATAAATGTCATTGCTTGAAGAAACTGTAAAAGACCAATGGTCGCGATTACGTTCGTTTCAAAAAGAAGATGAATCCAATGATTCGAATACTAGTGATTCTAGTAGTACTAGTATTAATTCTGTCGTGGATGAGGAGCTAATTCCTATTGACTGTATTAGAATGTATCAAAGGATTGTTTACAACGCCGAGTTTGGTAAAGTAAAACTTACGAAAAAGATTCTAAGGGACCTGCTTGATAAAACAACTTGTGAAGACGATATTTGTAGTAATGAGGAAACTGTTGGAGATAGCGATGACGAATCAGATAAAGAAGACGAAAATGAGTCGGCAATGGATTCTGAAGAAGATTCTGATACAGAGGATATGGATGATCTTGAAGATGAACCTCTATGTGACATATCACTCGAAGTATTAAGAGTTATTCTCAAAGCGGCTGGAAAATATACATTCAAATTGACAAAGGATAACTTCAATACAATTATCGATGCCCTTATTTAAACTGTAAATGTAGTATTACTTTCAATAAATATGTTGAAATAAATCAAAAACTAATGAAGCTATTATTGTACTATTATTGAATAAGTTCACCAAGAGCTAATAAATACCGTTAGAATAATAATAAATGTCATTGCTTGAAGAAACTGTAAAAGACAATGGTCGCGCCCTTCATTTTGTCTATAAATACAACTGTGTATGAATGCATTAGATTCTGGATGCGAATACAAATGTTATGTACAGAGTATTGTCATGGGACAAGTAAATGTTGTGATGACTTGCAATGATTATAAAGTAATTATTACGATAACTTATTATTAAAGGATGTGGGTGAGATAATGTTAGTGTGAATTCAAGAATCGACAATAACAGGAAGGATTAGTTGGTAAACTAAAGGAGTGCTGAGGTTTGGTTAAGGAGTGCTGAGGTCGACTAGATGGAATAAAAAGACGGACGGGAGAGAGAATAATAACACATATCCCATATATCTCATATAGCGCAGATATATTATGTACAATTATTATATACGATTATTATGTACTGAATAGAGCTAGATTGTAATATCGGGATTAAAAGTAAACTTGTATTGTAAAATGAGATCGTGATTTGACGTTATAAATAAAACACTTGAAATCGGTACAACAAAACACAGTAGTTCATTGAATTAACCAGTAGTTGAAAGCATAAATAAATCTGAGAGCAAAAGTACATTATAAAATAATACACAAACCCAACCAGAAAGCTATAGACGCCTCAAGTCCCCGTAATGGGGCAATACATAGTGGCTGGTGTGAATATCGAGACTTTCGGGTTTCCGGATTTTTGGTGCTTTCAACGTCATTAAGCTAAGTACATTAAATTCTACATTTCTATCTGTCTGGGAAAAGTAAGTACGAACTTATTTAATTTTAAAATCTGGATATTGGGTATTGCTATTAAACAGACACTTTGTGCGAAGTCTGAGCGATTTGTATTAAAATTGCGAGCACTGAAAATTAAAGCACCCTAAGGTGAGGTGCGGGAGCCACTAACTATACTTGTACATGTCCGTTGGCTAAAGCTTTTGCAAAACAAGGGCAGAAAAGAGGGTGGTCGACGGGCCATGGGCTGAAGCCCGTAAACCTCAGACTGTGATAAATTGCCCGATGAAAAGCCCCAAAAGAGGAGACGGAGAACTCCAGGGGAGGCTGAATGCAATTTTTGCGTGTGTGCTTTATTGAGAATTGTTTGTTAGAAAAGTATCACAATTGCGAAGCTAAGGTAAAACAAAATATCACAATTGAGTAACTAAGGTAAAACAATAAAAAGTAAGCACTGACAATAAGTATAATACAGAATAAAATCACCCAACTAAAGGGCGTTCACAATTGTGAAAAAAAAGGTGAAGGGTTGGTAAGCGAAATTTAATTAATAAAAAGGCATTACCGTGATTGGTTAACTATTAAATGGTGGTAGTTGCTTTATGTGGGTAAACAGTGTGGGTGGTCTAAAGGAGTAATGGGTAATAGTGAGTTGATGTGGAATTAGTAAAAAAAGTTGGTATTTATTAATCACGTAAGAACCCGCGGAAAGCGCAACAAGGTATACAAAATGTGCGTAGTAAACAAATAAAGCAAATAGTCCAAAACAATTTAGGTGATCGGTAATGGTGAAATTGTTATGATAACCAGGAGAAACAAATAGTTCAATGTGTAAAATGGGTGAGTCGTGTAGAAGTCGCTAATTACTTTAAGGGTACTTTATTGCCGACGTTAAACAACTGTGGTGAAAAATGGTAAAGGAAAAACAGGTGACAAGGATTAGTGGAACCCATCACTGCAATTGGAAAGAGAGTAACCAGAACAAAAAGGTCAAAGCAAGCAAAAGCGGGAAATAAAAAGATGAGCAAAAGTGAGGAAACCGGGGGAGACTGACTTAACATGCGGTGCGTAAGAAAAATTTGTCTATTGTTTTAAATGATTTTTATGTTTTGGCGAACTATCAAGGTTAATTACAACACCGAATGCCACAAATTAAGAATAGCTGCCAAAGTAATAGTTTTGTAATATTTCATGGCCCTGCGAAAACACACGGATGGGACGAAAACGTTTGGATCGGGCAAAGGACACCGAGAAAGCGAACACAGAGGAACGGAGAGAATGAAAATCATGTCCAATAACGTAATCATTCGTTTAGCGCCACGGGTTAAATAAGAAAGGAGGGCTGAGTAGGACGAACACCATGGTAAAAGATGGAAACCGGAGCAACAATAGCGGAAAGATGTTGGTAAAATGAGTTTAAGAATACGTAATACATTGGTACGTAAAATTTTCTGATTAAATAATTCTAAAGGTCATAATTTTTAAATGCTCACAACAATAAAAATTGCCAATTTTGATTTCATGGTTATCGGACGGCCCGGGGGAAGCAACCAATAAAGTAAACAGTAAATTTTGAAGATTTGGGCGGATGTAGTACACACATAAGGACACACGCAGAGTGGACGTGGGAATTATACACGGGAACGGGATATCAAAAATTAATTTAACATTTCTAAGTTACTTAACGTAGATTGGTTCAAGTAAAATTATCAGGCAAATTATTGCGGACCAAGGTTTTTCCACTAGACACCCCGTGGTTTTTTTAGCCAGGTCCAAGCCATGGGAAAGGGCAGCAATAATAGTTTAGAAATGGGTGATTGTTGGTTTTTTAAAAGAATTTTTCCAACATCTTAGGGAAACTAATTTCGTTACTTTATTATAGAAAGGAAAACCGCAAATTTTAAGGAGTGCCAGTTGACGCAGTAGCGTAGTGGCAATAAGGAAAAGTTGTAATATTTGACGAAAATGATTTGTGGGTACCAATCATTTTTAGCAAGTAAAGATAGTGTCATGGGACAAGTAAATGTTGTGATGACTTGCAATGATTATAAAGTAATTATTACGATAACTTATTATTAAAGGATGTGGGTGAGATAATGTTAGTGTGAATTCAAGAATCGACAATAACAGGAAGGATTAGTTGGTAAACTAAAGGAGTGCTGAGGTTTGGTTAAGGAGTGCTGAGGTCGACTAGATGGAATAAAAAGACGGACGGGAGAGAGAATAATAACACATATCCCATATATCTCATATAGCGCAGATATATTATGTACAATTATTATATACGATTATTATGTACTGAATAGAGCTAGATTGTAATATCGGGATTAAAAGTAAACTTGTATTGTAAAATGAGATCGTGATTTGACGTTATAAATAAAACACTTGAAATCGGTACAACAAAACACAGTAGTTCATTGAATTAACCAGTAGTTGAAAGCATAAATAAATCTGAGAGCAAAAGTACATTATAAAATAATACACAAACCCAACCAGAAAGCTATAGACGCCTCAAGTCCCCGTAATGGGGCATTACAGTATAGAACTTTCCAGAACAATGTAATTTTATTCAATGAATTAAATCAATCTGTTTCATCATAACCCACTGTTGTATAATTTTTTACATTGTTTACTGTTAAGCGAATGGAAGCATCCAAATTTTCCAGAGACTCCCTTTGCATCGCAGACATTTGAATTATGAGGTAGTGAAGCATAGTTGGATTAACTACGACAACATTTACACGACCGTTGACCATTTGATGTAGTTTAATGATGGATTCAAATGTCAAAGGAAGAATGTCATGACAAATAGTCACGGGTGGAATATTCGATTGCACATATGCCATTCCTGAAAAATATCAAAAAAAATGTTAACCTTAAATCACAAGAAGTCCCCCTATGCCTTGAGCATATATATCCGAAGGATAGGGCAATGCCATAGGCATATATATCCGAAGGATAGGGCTATGCCATAGGCATATATATCCGAAGGATAGGGCTATGCCATAGGCATATATATCCGAAGGATAGGGCTATGCCATAAGCATATATATCCGAAGGATAGGGCTATGCCATAGGCATATATATGCAGAGCATAAGATAGGGAACCCCACCTCTCCGCGGAAGAGAAGGCAAACTTACTGATTCAAATCTTTGAGTTGTTTTGTCCAAGCCAAATCCAACCTCTGTTTGCTTTCAGTACTGCTCCTAAGTCGCTAAGTCCTTCTAATGAACTATTATATTGCTCGATTGAGTGTGAAAAGTATATGACAACTGATAATAATGGTATTAATACCAAAAGAGCAACAAGAATGATAACTGTCAGACACCAAATGGCAGATGTAAAATCTTCTTGACAGTCGACAGACGTTTGATTGTAGACTTCAGCTGTAGCAATGCAGCTCTCAATATGATTATGCGTGATTGAGTGAAACGGAAACTTTTATGTTTCACATTTTATAAGCAACAGAAATGTGAAAGGATATACTATTTTAAGAAAAATAACTGTATTTCGTAAACGAAAAATTCTTCTAGGTCAAGTAACGTTTTAATAATGGTCAAATAACATGACATTACGCATTTAATAGTACGATTTTATTAATGGTCAAATTACATGATTGTACATTTTTATTAGTGTATGAGCACAATTTCATTATATTGAGTTGAGTCAACCTTTTCTTTTCCCCTGCTAGTTCTCGGAGACCGTTTCTCCTTGTCGACGGTTAGGTCGACAAACACAATATGGTGGACATACGGACAGAATATTGACATCTAAGTTACGTACGTCCTACGCATGAGGGCAGGGTAATAAGCCATTTCCAACCAAACGACGACATAACCAGTAAAGTCCCAACTTTTTTAAAAACATTGGAACCTCATGGAGCAGGATGTGAACAGTATGTTTCAAACAGCCCTCACGCTTGTGCAGTTGAAAGCCAATCAATTGATTCCTTTGTAAATTGTCTATTCTAAAAATCTTGAGGTAACTCGACGAATAGATCAATGAATGCGTACTATTTACATGGCGGATACCCAGCATTCCAGCGTCAATATGCTTCCTAATGTTTAGGACAACCTCGTCAATACATTCCTGTGGAAAGAAAATTATCTCCCCTGCCGTATTGTATTTTGATGACGTCCGCATCACCATAATGCCTTCACTAAATTCCAGTGATTGTATTGTCAAAAGTCCAAGCTGCGGAATTGTTTCCAAGTTATTATTCATGACCAATGCTTGAAGTACTTCATCGCCTATTTTCACTCTCTTGTCATCGTCATCATCTATGTCAGGATCAGGTATAGAATATTTTTCTTCCTCAAGAAAATTTTCTCGCGGTCCTAGACAATCCAAAAACATATGCCATTGTCTCTCTTTAGTTTTATACGTGCCACTTTGTAGGGAAACGAACTTCATGTTTTGCTTCTTCTGAACATTTTTGTTTTTACTTTCTATCGGCATTGTTGGAGACCCTACCTCTATGACGTCACGCAAGAGAGTCTTCTCTTCATCAACGAATATATCCTTCCTTTTGATAGTATCTTCTTCATCAGTTTTCTTCGAAGGTGCAGCAAATACATGCATTAATATTCCTGTCGTTAGATTTCATTTTAAACCAGTTATTCCACTTCCTGTGAACTCGTCTTGTACTGTTTCAGACCAGTCGGAATTAGTAAGCGGATCCTCCTGATTCACTTGTGGATGAGTAGGTTCATCAATACCTATCTGCCGCAGTTTAGACTGTATTTCCTTAATTTTTTGATTTTCTAATGCGTCTTGAAATACAAAGTCTAAACACCGACGTTGAATTATACTAGGAGAACCGCTCGCACTATCTGTACACTGGTTAGTACTCTGAACTTCCATTTTCTTAATAAATATTTACAGGATGTGTCAGGAACAAATGTTGGTTGTAAGGATAACTCGTATGCTATGATGTATAGGTATGATAATGCCATGCCTTTTATACTAAAGAAAATAGAGATATATATTTAGAAGTGAAAGGGATCAGACGTTATATACATTTATGATAACGGTATTTGTGCTAACGGTATTTAAAACTAATTTGTGAACTTTGAGAAAATTGGTAACCGTCATAAAGGGAAAAGTCCTTTGAAGGATATACTACCAAAAATGTACAATCATGCAATTTGACCGTTAATAAAATGTCACTACTAAAAGTGTATGCCTTTTATACTAAACAAAATAGAGATTTATATATTTATAAGTTAATGGGATGACATCAACCGTTATTTACATTTATGATAACGGTATTTGTGCTAACGGTATAGATTAGTTTGTGAACTTTGAGTAATTGGTAATTGGTTTGAGTAATACACTACTAAGAATGTACAATCATGTAATTTGACCGTTAATGACATGTCACTACCTAAACTGAACAATCATGTAATTTGACCGTTATTAAAACGTTACTTGACCTAGAAGAATTTTTCGTTTACGAAATACAGTTATTTTTCTTAAAATAGTATATCCTTTCACATTTCTGTTGCTTATAAAATGTGAAACATAAAAGTTTCCGTTTCATTCAATCACGCATAATCATATTGAGAGCTGCATTGCTACAGCTGACAGTTATCATTCTTGTTGCTCTTTTGGTATTAATACCATTATTATCAGTTGTCATATACTTTTCACACTCAATCGAGCAATATAATAGTTCATTGGAAGGACTTAGCGACTTAAGAGCAGTACTGAAAGCAAACAGAGGTTGGATTTGGCTTGGACAAAACAACTCAAAGATTTGAATCAGTAAGTTTGCCTTCTCTTCCGCGGAGAGGTGGGGTTCCCTATCTTATGCTTTGCATATATATGCCTATGGCATAGCCCTATCCTTCGGATATATATGCCTATGGCATAGCACTATCCTTCGGATATATATGCCTATGGCATAGCCCTATCCTTCGGATATATATGCCTATGGCATTGCCCTATCCTTCGGATATATATGCCTATGGCATTGCCCTATCCTTCGGATATATATGCTCAAGGCATAGGGGGACTTCTTGTGATTTAAGGTTAACATTTTTTTTGATATTTTTCAGGAATGGCATATGTGCAATCGAATATTCCACCCGTGACTATTTGTCATGACATTCTTCCTTTGACATTTGAATCCATCATTAAACTACATCAAATGGTCAACGGTCGTGTAAATGTTGTCGTAGTTAATCCAACTATGCTTCACTACCTCATAATTCAAATGTCTGCGATGCAAAGGGAGTCTCTGGAAAATTTGGATGCTTCCATTCGCTTAACAGTAAACAATGTAAAAAATTATACAACAGTGGGTTATGATGAAACAGATTGATTTAATTCATTGAATAAAATTACATTGTTCTGGAAAGTTCTATACTCTGTACATAACATTTGTATTCGCATCCAGAATCTAATGCATTCATACACAGTTGTATTTATAGACAAAATGAAGGGCGCGACCATTGTCTTTTACAGTTTCTTCAAGCAATGACATTTATTATTATTCTAACGGTATTTATTAGCTCTTGGTGAACTTATTCAATAATAGTACAATAATAGCTTCATTAGTTTTTGATTTATTTCAACATATTTATTGAAAGTAATACTACATTTACAGTTTAAATAAGGGCATCGATAATTGTATTGAAGTTATCCTTTGTCAATTTGAATGTATATTTTCCAGCCGCTTTGAGAATAACTCTTAATACTTCGAGTGATATGTCACATAGAGGTTCATCTTCAAGATCATCCATATCCTCTGTATCAGAATCTTCTTCAGAATCCATTGCCGACTCATTTTCGTCTTCTTTATCTGATTCGTCATCGCTATCTCCAACAGTTTCCTCATTACTACAAATATCGTCTTCACAAGTTGTTTTATCAAGCAGGTCCCTTAGAATCTTTTTCGTAAGTTTTACTTTACCAAACTCGGCGTTGTAAACAATCCTTTGATACATTCTAATACAGTCAATAGGAATTAGCTCCTCATCCACGACAGAATTAATACTAGTACTACTAGAATCACTAGTATTCGAATCATTGGATTCATCTTCTTTTTGAAACGAACGTAATCGTACGGATCCTGGAGGTGTTCTGGGTTCAGCACGATATTGAGAAATATCTGGTTCTGAATGATGCTGGGTGGTGGAATGTCGTTGTAAGTTATAGTTTGTGGCAAACTGTTTCTTTTATATTGAACATTTGTAGGCCATCTTCAAGCACCAGTGTAAAAGTTAGAGATACTTAGCGAATGGAGAACTTTCCTTGAATGAGTAATATTCTCCAAGAACTATTTATATATCAATGTATTGCTCATGCACTTGAATATACTTCTTGTATGATTGGATGTATTGCTCATGAGGATGACTGTACTGCTCATGCGCTTAAATGTTCTGCTCATGCGCTTGAATGCACTGCTCATGCGCTTGAATGCACTGCTCATGCGCTTGAATGTACCGCTCATGCGCTTGAATGCACTGCTCATGCGCTTGAATGCACTGCTCATGCGCTTGAATGCACTGCTCATGCGCTTGAATGCACTGCTCATGCGATTGAATGCACTGCTCATTCGGTAAAACGTTCTGCTCATTCGGTTTTACGTTCTGCTCATTCGGCTGTACGTTTTGCTCATTCGGGAAACAATGTAAAAAATTGTGCAACATTGAGTTATGATGAAATAAATTGATTTCTTACATAATTACACCATTTTGAGAATCGTTTGCTGTGTACATATCATTTTGTATTCGCATTCATTCGGCTAACTGGAGCTCCCATTTTGGGCAACCTGGTCTACAGTCGGATAATTAGGTCGTTATTCGAGTAATTGGGTCGACATTGGGGTAATTGGGTCGATATTCGGGTAATTGGGTCGATATTTGGGTAATTGGGTCGATATTCGGGTAATTGAGTCGATATTCTGGTAATTGAGTCGATATTCGGGTAATCGGGTCGATATTCGGATAATTGGGTCGATATTCGGGCAATTGGGTTAGTAATCGGGCATTTGGGTGGGTATTTGGGTAACTTGGTTGGTATTCGGGTAACTGGGCGGGTATTCGGGTAACTGGGCGGGTATTCGGGTAATTGAGCGGGTCTTCGGGTAACTGGGTTGGTCTTCGGGACTGGGTTGTTCGTCGGGTAACTGGGTTGGTCTTCGGGTAACTGGGTTGGTCTTCGGGTAACTGGGTTGGTCTTTGGGTAACTGGGTTGGTCTTCGGGTAACTAGGTTGGTCTTCGGATACCTTGTGTTGTTTGATGTACTTTACTTAGCAATGTGTCTGACTGTCTTTGTTGTGTGTGTGTCTATTACTATATTGGGATGCACACAGAGGGTCCGCTGTGTCTAGCTCCAGCATTTGATTGACAGCTATACAATGCATCTATTCTTATACGAGACCCTTAGTGCAGGCACTTTACCTTGGGTCTGAGTCGTAGGCACTTATAACCAGGCTAGGATATAGCCCATGTTATATCTTACCTGTTTTTAAGTCTAAGGGTTTTGCTCGCTGGCTACCCATGTTAGAAGTGCCTACTGTGCGTAAGTCTAGGCTCTTTATGAATATAATCTATAGCCAAGCTTACTACTTTTAATGTTTGCACTGAGACAAATGTTTGAATTTGGAAGACCCACTGGAAAAAAAATGTTAAGTTAATGAATATGGAATCAGATGTTAAAGAAAGGCATGTAGTAATTTGTATATTTCCTGTTTATAAAGTTATATAAATGACGGTAGCTATGTAAAATTATTGATTGCTAAGGCACTATGTATATACAATAACTTTTATGTTGAACTACGTTAGAAATATTTAGAGTAAGTATTTGGTAGTGTTGTAAGTTAGTTATCTAAAGCGGCTAACATTTCCAAAATTAACATACCTGTTCCTGAGGAACGTATCTCTTAGTTACATGATTTATAAATATTTGTTTGTTACGTATTTCATATTAATATACTTAGAAAATTATTGAAATGCGATCAGTGATGTTAGAAACTTTGAAGAAGTGACACGCTCATTGGAATCATTGTCGAACAAAAGTTATGTCAGAAACTTAGTAGAAGTGACACGCTCATTTGGATTGATTGTCGAACTGAATGTAATAAAAATTGTTTAAGTTGTTAAAACCACGGCTTGCTAGCATTTTACTAATCTGAAATATATGGTCCTTCGAGATTATATATTGTATAGGATCATAATCTGAAATATATGGTCCTTCGAGAAAACTTGAACCAACATGGAGAAACCTGCCACTTTCGCGGAAATCCTTCGTAGGAGTCAGAGAAAACAGGGAATTGAACCTGAGATGCCCGTCAATATGTACCCGAGTGTCCGTCGAGCACGTCTCAACTCTAACCCTAATGCTGATCCTAAGGAAAGGCCTGATGCAGTGGAAATGGATGAAATTGCTCCTTTGGTATATGATCAACAATCTATTATTTCACGGAAATCGAAAAAATCTGTTGGAAATAAAGATTTTGATGGAAAAAGTATGACTTCTAAGGCTAGGCAAATCAGAAGACAGCGACTATTGGCAGAAATGGAAGCTGAAGGAGAATTGGATAAAATAGAAATGCAATTTGAAATGCAAAAGCGAGCCATCCATAGAAAGTTCAGAATGCGAATGTTCGACAAAAGGAAGGACCTGGAAAGCAAAAATCATAGTATTGATGGCAGACTTCCTGAAGAAACTGTGAAATCTGATCATGGTGTTGATAAGTGGCTGAACCAGTGTAATCCTGATAGTGAAAAACCAAAAGATTCAAAGAAAATTAATGATTGTAGTCAAAACACAGTGAATCAGAAAAGTTGCTGTGGTGATATCGCACAAGATAACACACATCTGATTACTGCCCGAGAAGTGATTGAAGGTCCGAAGAACGCTCCTACATTGACAAAAACAAAATTAGGATGGGTAATTCACGGAAATGTATCTTTAGCGAAGAATCGTGTGGATAATGAGATTACTTACCACATTTATCAGAACAATGAAGATATGAACTTACTCCATAACATGGTGAAAGACTCGTTTTCAACTGAGGCTTTTGGTGTTCGTACAACTGAAAAAGTTATTCAATCAAAAGAAATTGAAAGAGCTGAAAGGATTTTAGCGGCAACAACGCAAAGAGTTGGAATTCGGTGGGAAAGTAGTCTGCTTTGGAAAAGTGACAACATTCAGTTTCCAGAAAGTAAGAAAAATGCATTGAGACGAATGTTCATAATAGAAAAGCAAATTGATAAATGTAAGGGCTTTGCTGATCAATATTGTGCAACAATGGAAGAGTACTTCCAGAAAGGATTTGTTACAAAGTTGAATGAGGATGGAAAATCAACCGTGAATCATTTTGGTGTTTTCAATCCAAACCAGCCGGGAAAACTCCGACTTGTGTACGACGCAGCTGCAAAAGCAAATGGAATGAGCTTCAATGATGCTCTATTGAAGAGACCGGATATGCTCAATTCCTTACCAGCTGTATTACTGAAATTCAGAGAAATAAAAATTGCATTCACCGGAGCAATCACCGACATGTTTCGTCGGGTACTAATTCGTCCGGAGGCGGAGGATCAGTGTGCTTGGATGTTTCTTTGGCGTGGGATGAAAAGAACTGGCGAACCTAAACGGTGGCGAATTTCACAACGGTTAGCAGATCACTTTTGGAAAAGATGGGTGAAGGAGTACCTACCTACTCTTACTAAACGGACAAAATGGTTACGAGAAACAAAGCCGATCG
>CM036941.2:593623-708409 GCA_020352615.2 Yoshiicerus persimilis
GAAGGAGTTCTGTCTCAGCAGCATTCTCATTGAATTGTGGGCAATTTTAGGAAATGTACATTTGAGCGAAAATATTAGATGCGATCCAATATTTTATAGAATTGCGGAATCTGGAGAAATTATTTGCAGTATTATTAACGATATATTCATTATTTCAAGAGAAATGTCTAATGAAAATATTGATAACATTATTTTGAATAAATATCACCAGGGACTCAACATTGAAGACGCGTTTGATTTATCAATCAAAAAATTGAAACAAGAATTTGAAAACTATTCCGTTTTTGTCCCACGTTTGCGAAAAATATTTTCAGGTGACCTACATTTGCAAAAATTTGTTGACTTAATGGATTACGCAATTGTCACAGTATTACCTTTGCATATTAAGAATTCTAGATATGCCAAAACTAAATCCTGGATAGGAGGACAATTAATTACTAATTGAGGTTAATGTTTCCAAGATAATTTTACTAATCAAATTATTATTAATGTGAACTGAACGAACTGTGAATTAATGTGAATTTTCTCAAACCGAATCTGGGTTTCGCAAAAATGTGGTCTGTAGGAATGCACTGCCAGTATTTTCACAAAGTGTCTTCAACAGTCTAGATGTAACTAAAAGTAATACTTTTGCGCTATTTTTAGATTTATAAATGCTTACTGTTCAACATGATTTAATTAAACTTATTGAAAATTTTAATATTGAAAAATGTTACGTTGAGTATTAAAGTTATTTATAAGTTATCAATATGTAAAGTTTTCAAAATCAAAATTGTAACCAATTTCTCAAGGAGGGAGTATTTTTTTGAAGCTGGCACTGAGGCGGGAAGTGTACTATACTCCAATATACTGATGTAAAGTTCAGATAAATATTGCCACGCAAATTTTGTAAATATTATTCTAATTCCAATCAATGGGCACTCAGTTTCAACCAAATATAGAATTTTGTGCATTGCTTTACTTTGATAATAAAATTTCCGGAACTTCATAAATATAAATGACTTAAATTTAAACTTTCGTCTTAATGATTGAATTTTTCGTCTGAATTTAATTTTTTTGGTGGAATTTTTCGTCAGAGGAATTTTTCGTCTGACGATTTAATGTGTCGTCTTCTATTTACATAGTATTTACATTTACATGCATTACGTGTAGTTGTTTTAGTTATAAATGTTGTTCAGTTTTTATTTAAGTAAGGCTTTGGTGGCTCGCTTAGGTCTGCCACGTTTGGGCTTCTGTCCTATTGGAATTTTCTTCACTGACGGAGTAAAAAATGTAAGTTTCTTAATGGACGCAATACCAATTATGTGTTTACATAATGAATTTTTTTGATAAGAAGGACAAGTACAAACTGAAGTCAGCCACTCTTTTGTATTAAAGGTGATTTTGATTAAAGGTAATGGTAAGAATTAAATTAAATTTAAATTTAATGCAAATGAAATACAGAACGGTAGTCGACTGCGGAAAGTGAATTCGTCCTTCATGACCCTATTAATGGATTCCAGCCCGTTGTTCGTTGATGGGTGTCCCGGTGCCAACCCCTCATACCATCCCGCATTGCTCTTTATCCACGTATCGGAAAAGTAGTCTACGAAAGACGTCACACTAGCGTTCCCATGTCTTTGCCATTTATCAATCCAGAGTTCACATGCACGGTCAAATATTTCTGGAGAATTGCATAACTGAAGTTTATGTATATCCGAGTTCAGCTTATCTTGTAGTACCCGAAAAATCAGTATCTGATGAGTACACAAGTTGAGAATCCATGGTGCTTTCCATTAGGAACACTTAAACAGACTAACGACTTTTGATGCTTGGCTTCCAGGTACACAACTACCAACTGTCTTATCTTAACTTATGATAATGGTATGATAATTTCCTATCAGGTTATATGTGCATGTGCATGTTCCGTTTGTGCATAGCTACAATGCACCCTCACTACCTTCAGTTGTCATAAGCATCAAGTAGGTGCAAGACGACACATTAAATCGAAAGACGACACATTAAATCGAAAGACGACACATTAAATCGTTAGACGAAAAATTCCTCTGACGAAAAATTCCACCAAAAAAATTCAATTCAGACGAAAAATTCAATCATTAAGACGAACGATTAAATCGCACCCAATATAAATGCACAATTTTGTAAATAAAAACTAGAGCTCTTAATAAAGGAATTACCGTGGTTGATAAATTGAATATTACATGCAACTTTAAGAGGAGTTCGAGTGAGTCAGCCAAAGGAGGTGGTCATACTGTAATTGTACTCCGTAAATTATTGTTATTTAAGCCACAAATTGTATCGCTAGTGTAATAATTTTTATACCAAAAAGTGTGTAATTTAATTAAGCATACAATTTTGTTAAAATTATGGGTCGCAGTAAAGTGAAAAGTGCCAAAAGTTCAAAAATTGTGGAAAATTGTGCTTCAAACTCAAAAATTACAAGCGAAAAGGAATCGTTATCAGACTTCAACTTGGAGGATATGCAGATGAGCCTCTCCGCTCAGACAACAGACTCCGCTGTGGCCACATTGTCCATCAGAATAGAGCAAATTATTAAATGTCTTGTATTAACACAGGAGAAGCACACCGGCTTCACTGCTGGATTGGCGGTACTGAAGGACGCATTCGACAAAGTGGCAGACCAAATAGTCAAATTACACGGAAAACTCGAAGCCAGGGACAAGGTTATAGACAATCTCAAAAGTCGTATTGATAACAATCAACACGGTATCACTAACATCCCACCTTCACCTAGGACGTACTCAAGTAACCAAATTGTAATTCATGGGATTAAACACAATTGCAATACAAGTAAGTACGATGTCTTGTCAAATTTCTTTCCAACAAGTCTAAATCTACGCATACCTATGAGCAATATAATTACGCTGGGGAAGCAAGATAATGCACCTTTTCTGATAACACTCATTGAGCAGGGAGATAAAAGAAGAATTTATGCAAATGCCCACAAACTCCGTGGATCGGGAATATCCATTCAAAATGCGATGACTTTGAGTGAGCGGACGGCCCGTCAGGCTCTAGTTCACAAATTAAAAGAAGCAAGACTGGCTAATCTACCTGCTTATATTCGTGGATTTAAGCTGTACATCGGCAAAGAGGGAGAGCAGAAAGTGTACAAGTTTAATAATGGTGAGATAGAATTAGAAAACTAAACACTGCTCTTGTTGATTGTGTTATTTGAAAGTTGAAATGGTTTACATTTAATGTAAGTTGATAAAAATTTATGACAATTGACCTCTCCGGAACTGACTCACTCGGGCTCCCCCTTCGTAATTTCAACAGTAAGATTTAAAAATGTATTTTATTATATTATATTGAATTCAATTGTAATGATAACGTAAATTTTTGAAAATAATTCATTTACTTCAAGCTCTATGGTCTAGAGAAATGTATGTAGATAATTGAACAGTATTGACAATAGAATGTTTTCCGTATAGAAATCAGCATGATTTTGGATATTGTAAACTATTATTCTTTCTGATTATTAACAATTATTTTGAGTCGTTTAATGTCAAATAATTCGATATAGAAATATTAAGTAAAATGATGAAAACTTAATTCGATAATTTAATATTTTGAATTGTAATGATGTAATTGTAAATCTGTGACGTGTTTTTGAACGGGCTTGGCCCATGTTCAAATAATAAATACATACACATACATACATACATGCAACTTTAAATCAAGATTTTGAATTTGCATTTTAAATTGTCAGAGTAATAAATGTACTAATTCTTTGAAATATGAAGCGTCCTGAAAGACATGGAAACAGCTTTATTTGTCAGAGGAAAAGACATTTCGACATTTTGCAGGAATTATCGGTGTAAGCAAATAATAATAAAAACTGTAGCATTTTTTACAGACACTTGATTTTGGTAAACATATCTACTGCACTTCTTCTGTTATAAGTAACTAGTTTTATGTGTATTAAGATTTGTTACCCTTGAGGTTGAATTCTGGCGTTGCTCTTATTTTAAGATAAAAAATAACAGCTTACAATTTACATGTAATTCTGTCTCACCATAATAGTCTGCTTGTGGTATATGCAATTTTCATAAGGCTGTGATTTAGAATTTAGTCGAGTTTAGTATTGAGCGATTAGTTTGTATATGACTTTGACATTTGCACTTTTTGGTTCTGAATGTAAGCTAATATTCATGCGACAGAATTGCAAATCCTGCTAAATAGAAAAATCCAGGCATATATGAATGCACGAATATAAATCAATTGGGAGTTATATAAACTTAATACTAGTCTATACAGAATAAGAGTTCAAACTACATTTCATTAAGATTCAACAGAATTACAGAAAATTCCAGAAATATTGAAAATTCAACTGTTTTCGATTATTATGAAAAATTCAGGAAAAATCACTAAAATAACATAGATTGCAGCTGTAAAAATATTATTTCAAAAAAATTATTTTTCCGCCCGGGAAAAATCCGAATCCTCAAAAACCGGGCACTTTTTTTACTTTTATTTTTCACCGAATTATTTAACCCACTTAACTTCAACCGATTTGAATTTCAATGTAACTTTGCACTGGCTTTCGATTGGTGTAATTAGTTTTGCTGTGTTATTTTTGGTTCTTCCCGTACAGGGGGGTACTTTATTTGTTTGATACCCTGTATACATATATATTATGCGCATTAAGTGGAAACATTGACCTTCCAGTACATTAAACTTAAAATTGATCGACATCATGAGATTATGACATTCGTTTATTACGCTGCAATCACATACATGTACTTCTAAAAATAACCAATTTTCTAGAAGAAAAGCTCAGAAGACTTTCAGCAGAGCTGCAGAAACCATCAGAGAGTGCTACAAATTAAAAGTCATGTCAACTAAAGCAAATTTTGTTTTGCTACTGTTATTCGCTTCTTTTACGGTAAATGTAACACTCATTGTTTAAACATTTCATAGCAGCAGTAGATTTTCTTGATTTCGTTGCCATACCGCAAAGACTGTTACAAAGAATTGTGTGTTAACTACATGCTAAATGTATTTTGTATTGATTTCTGTATATGCTAATTATGTTTTTATCAAGATACTAAATTTATTACGCCACAATTAAAACTTACTTTAAAAAAAAGAGACTATTAAAATTCGATGCAATATTCTAAGTAGTTGCAAATTCATTCAGAACGTTTAATAACATTTACCATCATTATATTATATTAAACATTCGTAAAAGCATGTAGTAATTAAAACATTGAATTTTTGTGAAAATACTTATTAATATCTGTAGCTAGGATATTCATTTAGAGTTATAATAAGCAATTACCATATTTTGATGATTTTTAAATTGGGTCTCAGCTTATTTATCATTTTTTAATTGTATTGTATTGCTATTTTAATATTTATTTATTAAGTGTTATGGTAATGTATTTGTGGAAGGTGAATTTTCATCGACTAAGCTTAATGACCCTATGCTACTTTAAAGTAAGTACATTTTTCTAATTTTTAGGCAGTAACGTCTACATCTGACATTCAAAATATTTTGGCCGAACTGAAAACTACAGTGAGCTCTCAAAAATTGTATTTGTATCCTTTTCTTGGCTTTCTGATTTAATAACTGCTTACATTTTCAGGTGTCTAATTTACAAGGCGAACTAACTGCGTTGAAATCGGGTATCGATTTTTTTATATCTTAGTGACATATCTTAATGATATTTCCTGTAATAGAATTAAGGCAGAAGAAGGATGACTTTGACATTCCCCGTTTATATCAGGACATAAATATCGTCAAAACTAATTTCCTAATAAGAGATAGGTTAAAATGAAAAATGTCAAAGCCAATTTTTGAAATTTTCTTGAATCACTTGATTTAAGCAATATCACGACAACCAAAAATTAGAATTCAAAATTGTGTATTTCAAATAAGCCACTTTTGGCCAAATTCCAATTCGTTCCCCAAAGACCAAATCTGTTAGTAATTACTGAAAAAAGTACAAAAAGCAATTTTATTATAATTAATCTTATTTTCTAAAATAGAGGTAAGGCAGAAAGGGAGCGAAGTTTACATTGACACGGATGCAGACATTTCAGAACTGAAAAATGAATTTCAAGATTACCAGCTAAAAACGGATGCAGACATTTCAAAAGTAAAAACTGAATTTGAAGATTACCGGCTAAAAACGGATGCAGACATTTCAAAAGTGAAAATTGAATTGCAAACTGAATTACAAAAGCTGTCTAACGAATTAGCAGAAATGAAGTCGAACTTTCAAAGTACAATAAATCAGCAACAAAAAGCAATGGTAAATAAAAAGATTTCCATTTGGGGTACTAACGTTGCAGGAGCCCTAATCTGGGGCGCCTTTTACTTACAAGGTGCTCTAGATTTTTTTTAATTCTCAAATGTTTCCACATTTGCAGTCCTCTTTGACTTTACGAATTGACAAGTTGATGAAGTCCACAAGTGAAAGTAAAAATATTTCTCTACAAATTCCAACTCCAACACAGATAAAAACATAATATTGATAAAATTTTGTAAACTTTGCATTTCGCATACGTAACGCTTTTTATGAAATTTGAAATGCATATAGATAATTCTAATTCAGCAAAAATTAAGAAAATTTAAATAATGCTGTATGACAATTTCAGAAAGAGAATGTTTGAGACATTATAATAATTCTGCATCTTGCATCCAGAAGCCATTCTGCGCTTTCTGTGCGAAGGATGACTTCACATTTAGTCGATGTGATATTCCTGAGAATCTGAATTTCAACGGTTGCCCCCAATCTTCGATTATTTATTCCAATGAAACTGCAGAAATAACCGTAGGACCAAGTGACCCAGAATCAGCTTATACACTGCCATTGTGTCCTGGAACAAAGAGAAATGTCACACTCAATTTTCACACCTCTAATCACCCACTTGATATTTACATTTTACTTGACGCTTATAGTGCTCATTTGTTTTCGACTCATGGTATAAATAGTTTTATTTCTTTGGTGGAAGCTGCAAAAAATCTCTCATCAGATTACACAGTAGGATTAGGAATTTCAATTGGTAAACCAAAAATTCCCTTTGGACGGAATCACACGTTAGTGACAATTGCTATTAAAAGTGCATTAAAGAATGGATTTTATAAAATATAATTGATAATTATATTTTCTGCTATACTTATCGTATTGTTTGTAGATTCAGCTTTAAAAATGCTTTCCGATTGACAAAGGATGTTAAAGAACTTACTGATTATTTCCTATCCAATCATATTTATGATTTGAGTGGTGGTAGTCAATTGGAAGGAATATTTCAAGCCGCAGCGTGTACAGAACAAATTGGATGGCGAAACAATTCACGAAAAGTCTTATTGTCAGTATTTGGTTTCCGTTACTACCGTAATGGAGATGGAGCAGTACGATTACACAGTTTTTATTATATTTGTAGAAATCAAAAGCCTAATAGTAAATTATTGTCATTTATTATAGAAAGCAGGAATAACGGAACCATTTGATGGCCTCTGTGCTTTAAATGAAACGGGTTTCTATGCTAATGACCTGACACAGGATTTCCCATCAGAAAATCAAATCATTGAAATCATCAGAAATGAAAACATTAATGTTGTGTTTGCTCTAGATGAGTACTCTTACCAATATACAAGCTTCTTTAGCCAAATAGATCCACCAGCATATTTATTTACCGGCTGTTACTTATTTCAGAATTTACCTCGCAGGTTTACTGATGTAATAAAGGAAATGAATTCAGTGATAGACTTAAAAGTGACTACAAATAAAAGGTCTAATGATCTACGAGTGACTTTGTATTCCTCTTGCAATGGAGAAGAAGAGAAAAAGACGATGAAGTGCAAAAACATCGTGAATGGTACATCAAAATTTAAAGTAGAATTTGAAATATTGCGTTGCCCCACTCTTGACTCTGATAGGAACCAATTGATAAAAATAGCTCCAAAAGGTCTTCCTATTTATGCACAAATTCAACTGCGTTTCTTTTGTAATTGCACACTTTAACACGCCAATTACTTTGTAATATTCAAAGAATCAAACTATTTGTAACTTTATTGTTAGAAGTCTGACATTTCAAATAAAGTCAACTATGATTGTGTGAGACAGCATTTAACACATTTCGAGATTTTGTCGTAATTGTCAGTGTAAACGAATGTTTGTGACAATTGTTTTCCAAAATAATATTTTTTAAACACGCTTGATTTTAGTAACCATGCCTTGGAATGCAAATATACCCTTGAGATTGAATACGCCCGTTGTTCTTACTTTAAGATAAGAACAAATCACAGTTTACAGCTTTTATGCAATACTGTCTCACTACATAAATATAATACGCTGCTTGTGGTATGTAAGTTTCATAAAGCAGTGATTCAGAATTTTGTCGAGTTACATTTGAGCGATTAGTTTGCATATGACTTTGACATTTGTACTTTTTGGTTCAGAATGTTATCTGATATTCATACAAAAGAATCGCAAATCCTGTTAAATAGACATACAAGCATATATACATGCACAAATATAAAACACTGCTGTAAATATAGGGAGTTATATAAACTTCATACAAATCTATACAGAATGGGAGTTGAAAATATACATACAATGCGCAATAAGTGCAAACATTGACTTTCTATTAAATTAAACTTGAAATGAATAGACATCATATGAGATTATGGCATTAGTTATTACGCTGCAATCAAATATTATATGTACTGCTAAATATAAACAATTTGCTGAAAGAAAATCTCACAAGACTTTCAGCAGAGCTGTAGAAACCATCAGTAAGTGCTACATATTAAACGTCATGTTAAATAAAGTAAATTTTACGTTGTTACTGTATTTCGCTGCTTTTACGGTAAATACAACAACTATTGTTCTAAAATTCCAAATTATATGTAGAATTTATTGAATATCTAGTTCTTCATAATTTTATTGCATTGTATTATAAGCTAATATTTATTTATTAAGTCTTATGATACATATTATTTGAAGGTGAATTTTTAACGACAAGATTCAATGTCTCTAGGTTCATTAAAAGTACATTTGTATAATTTTTAGGCAGCAGCATCCACATCTGATATTCAAAATATTTTGGCCGAACTGAAAACTACAGTGAGCTTCTCAAAAATTTTGTTTGTATTCTTTTTAGCGTTCTGATTTGATAACAACGTAAATTTTCAGGTGTCCAATTTACAAGGCGAGCTAACTGAGTTAAAATTGGGTATCCATTTTTAAATTTTTGTTTGTTGATAATATAGTTTATGATTTTTTTCAGTTTTTGCATCAATGCATTGGTCACCACGAATGTGGTAAAAACAACTCAGTTAACAAATGACAAAAATACATGGTCAACTCACAGAAACCAGTTGTAAACCAAAAATCTGTATAACTGATGATCTTTAAATTAAGTAAACTAAATATTTTTTTGACTTTTTTCACATTTCATTTTGATCAGAATCCCACATTTTCTTAGAAATATTTCATTATCGCTATCAATTTAAGTTTACATCAAAATATCAAAAAAGATTGCTAACCATTTAATACAGATAAATTCAAAAGTCGTCAATTTTTCTTTCTGAACTTTTCTCAATTTACTTGGATTAAGCAAAATCCTGATAACAAAAAACTCAAAAATATGTATTTCGCAAAAGCCACTTCAGTGCAAAATTCAAATTCGTTCCATAAAGGCAAATGTGTTAGCAAAATAAAAACGCAATTACTAATCTTATTATATTTAATCCTACTTTCTAAAATAGAGGTAAAGCAGAAAGAGAACGAAGTTTACATTGCCATCAGCAGTGATGCATTTACAGTTTTAAAGGATGAACTACATGACGTTAAAGTTCAGTATCGAGTGTTTAAAGATGATCGACAAAAGTTGGGAACCGACATTTCAAAATTGAAAAATGAATTTCAAAACTATCGGCTAAAAACGGATACAGACATTTCTGAATTAAAGAATGAATTTCAAGACTATCGGCTAAAAACGGATACAGACATTTCTGAATTAAAGAATGAATTTCAAGACTATCGGCTAAAAACGGAAACATACATTTCTAAGGTCAAAATTGAATTCCAAACTGAACTGCAAAAACTGTCTTCCGAAATATCAGGAATGATGTCGACCTTTCAAAGTACAATAAACCAGCAACAAAAAACAATGGTAAATAAAAAAAATTTCCATTTGGGGTGTTACGTAGCAGAAGCTATAATCTGAAGCTCCTTTCATTTACAGGGCGCTCAACTTTATTTACCTATAATTTCTTATAAATTTTATGACATTTGCAGTCCTTTTTGACATTACGAATTGACACGTTGATGAATTCCACAAATGAAGGTATCAATATTTCCTCGCAAATTCCAAATTCCACTCAAATAAAAACTTAATATTAAAACAACTTCTTAAAATTATGAAAATTAAATGAAAATGTATGACTATTGCAGAAAGAGAATGTTTCAAAAATTATAATAATCCCGTATCTTGCATCCAGAATCCACTCTGCGCTTTCTGTGCAGAAGATGACTTCACTTCTATTCGATGCAATATTCCTGAGAATCTGAATTCCAATGGTTGTCCTCAATCTTCGATAATTAATTTTAATGAAAAACCAGAAATTACCGTAGGACCTAGTGACCCACAATCAGCCTATACACTGCCATTGTGCCCTGGAACAAAGAGAAATGTCACACTGAATTTTCACACCCCAGATCACCCTCTTGACATTTACGTTTTACTCGACTCCTACAGTGCTCGGTTGTTTTCTAGTCGAAGCTCAAATTATTTTACTGTTTTAGTAGAAGCCGCAAAAAATATCTCATCGGATTTTACATTAGGATTAGGAATTTCAATTGCTAAACCGAAAAGTCCCTTTGGAAATCATAAATCGTTAGTGAAAATTGCAAATAAAATTGCATTAAAGAATGGATTTTATAAAAAATCATTGATAATCATATTTTATGCTATACTTATCGTATTGTTTGTAGATTCAGCTTCAAAAATGGTATAGGATTGACAAAAGATGTTAAAAAACTTACTGACTATTTCCGATCCAATCATATTTATGATATGAGTGGTGGTAGTCAATTGGAAGGAATGTTTCAAGCCGCAGCGTGTAAAGAACAAATTGGATGGCGAAACAATTCACAAAAAGTCTTATTGTCAGTATTTGGTTTGGGTTCCAACCTTAATGGAAATGGCGCAGTACGATTACACAATTTTTGTTACATTTGTAGAAATCAAAAGCCTAATAGTAAATTATTGTCATTTATAATAGGATGCAAACATAACGGAACCTTTTGATGGCCTCTGTGCTCTAAATGCAACGGGTTTCTATGCTAATGAACTCACACAGGATTTCCCATCAGAAAGTCAAATCATTGAAATCATCAGAAATGAAAACATTAATGTTGTGTTTGCTCTAGATGAGTACTCTACCCAATATACAAACTTAGTTGACCAAATAGATCCACCAGCATATTTATTTACCGCCGGTTCCAAATTTCCTAATTTATCTCGCATGTTTACTGATGTGATGAAGGAAATGAATTCAGTGATAGACTTAGAACAGAGTAAAACGTCTGATGATGTCCGAGTGACTTTGTATTCCTCTTGCAATGGAGAAGAACAGAAAACGGCGAATAAGTGCGAAAACATCGTGAACGGTATATCACAATTTAAAGTAGAATTTGAAATGTTGCGTTGCCCCACTCTTGACTCTAATAGGAACCAATTGATAAAAATTACTCCTAAAGGTCTTCCCATTTCTGCACAAATTCAAGTGCGTTTCTTTTGTAATTGCACATTTTAAAATGCCAAAATACAATCTGTTAGCCTAAGAACCAACTAACTACATTGTAACTTGTGTTTGCGAGAGCATTCAACATATTTCTAGATTTTGCGGGTATTGTTGGTATAAATGAATGTTTATGGCAAATGTTATTCCAAAATAATATTTTATCAGATACTCGATTTTGCTAACCATGTTTTACTACGCTGGAGGTTGCTTACATTCATTGCTCTTACTTTAAGATAAGAACAAATCACAGCTTACACGTAATGCTGTTTCGCTCTAATAAATTGTCTGTGATGTAATTTCCAGAGTGGTGTGACTTAAAATTAGGTTAATTTATTAATTAACGTTGTTTTACTTTGACATTAGAACTTTGCGGTTATGTAATGCTTGGGTAGGGTGATCAGATTTTATAGCGGCATATGGAGTGAACATAAATAATTAAAAATTAAGCTTCAGGCAATTTACTGATGGTATAAAACGCTTTAAGACATTCAGAATTATAAATAAACTCGAAATCCAAATTGTGGTGCTTAGCATATTCAAAATAGTATATAAAAACTTTTGGTTTTTCTTTTCCAATCTTAGTTGTGTTGTATTTGTAAACTTTTCATAAAAATCTATCAGTTCTTCAAAATTCTTCTGAACAGTTGGACAATAGTTACAAAGTTCCTCAATGCGTGAAAAAAGGAATTCAGTGGATCATAATTGTGGGGAAATCCTCCCATATGTAACATCTGATCAGCTCATAGTTACGAGTATTGCCATAACATTATTAGTTACACAAACTAAATACAAATCTATACAGAGTGCCCTTGAATCTATTCATTTTATGCTCAACAAGTACAAAGTTGAATCTCCATGAACTCGCAAAAAAAGATCCACCCTTGATATTGCGGCATTCATTCATTACACTGTACTGCAATCAAATAAATGTACTTCCAAAAATGAAGACCTTTCTGGAAGGAGAGCTCAGAGCTCTTTTATCAAAGCTGCAGAAACCATCACTGAGTGCTGCAAAATAAAAATCATAATGTCAACTAAAGCAAATTTTGTTTTGTTACTGTACTTCTCTGCTTTTGCGGTAAATCCAACATTCATTGTTTTAAAATTTCAAATTAGCAGCAGACTTTCTATATTCAAATATTTTTGAACTTCTTGCACTCCGCAATTATGGAGTAAAATATTTTTAATTACCGAAATACAAGTTTATTTTTAAAACTTTAAGGGAGCAGCTTCCACACCTGACATTCAAAGTACCTTAGCGAAACTTGAAACTACAGTGAGTTTTCAAACATTGTACTTCTGTCCTTCAATTTGGGCTCCGATTTTATAGCTACTTAAATTTTCAGGTCTCCGATTTACAAGGCGAGCTAAATACGTTGGCAGCAGGTACTCTGTATTTTTAATTTTTCATCTCTTGATTAAAAGTACTTCAGTAGTTACGTACACAAATTTACTACCTAAAGAGGCGTGCATACACTTTTTTGAAGATTTCGTGGTACATGTACGCTCCCTAGCATCCACACATGTTTTAGTTTGTAATCATTTGATAGGTTTCATAATAAACGTAGAAAAGCTAAAATAAAAAAGACATCAAAATAAATTTTCCAAATTCTATTGCTTTTCACTTTGCTAGATTTAAAGGTGCCATGACGATTCGGTTCAAAACCGTTTTCCCGCCCAGATTGTTTACAGGAAGATTTACTAATACATTGTATTTGCTTAAGCAGCGTTGTTCGTCTTCAAACATCAATTAGGAGATCAAGAAGTAACTGTAGAACCAATTCAATATTCCTAAATTGTTCTCCAGTGTTATTGCTACAATAAGCGCGTGGAACATTTCCGGTTTGTTTCATTTATATAGTGGTTTTAGACCAAAAATGAAAATTTCCTTTATAATGCAGAAATTCAGTTGTAAATTTTTGTGTTTGTGTAAAAAATCTATATAAATGAAACAAACCGGAAATGTTCCACGCGGTTATTGTAGCAGTAACACTGGAGAACAATTGAGGAATATTGAATTGATTCCACAGTTACTCCAGACTTCCTAATTAACGTTTTTATATAGCAACCTTTCAGAATTTTCAACATGAGAATAGTTAGCCGACGAAAGAAACTAAAGCATCCGAAAACCCAATTTGACTTGTTAATATACCTCTATAGATACCTTGAACCTGAAAGACAATAGTGGTAAGTTTGACTAATGTCCCAAATTTTTTACATTAGTAGACGAATTTAGAGTTTTCCAGGACTTATTTTGATTAAGTAGGCAATAACAATTTTTCATTTTTGACAGGATTAACCAATTAGATTAAGTGCTAGTTATAAAGCTCGTCATTTCCAGTTTTGCGAATTATTCTTTCATACAATTAGCTAAATAATCGAAAATACCAACAATCACTGTATAATCAACTATACTTCAAAGGTGATGATCAACCGATGATCAACCAATGAGCAACCGATGATTATCGAATGATCAACCGATGATCAACTGATGCAAAATCAACTGATTATCTCCGCTACATACTCACGCCGTTTTGCACAACGGGTTTATTGTTCCATGTACTACTATTGACTTCCCATACAAGAAATTTTTGGGGCAAGTACACGTTTCTATAACGCGAAAACACAGGTTTATAACACAAATCAAAACTTGTGTTTATGGCCCGTTTACAAGTGAAATAACACGAGTTGAAATATTCATGGAAACACAAAAAATATTTTCATTTAATTAGGGCAAAATTTTTTCTCTATTATGGGATTCGAACCCAGAACTTCTGTATCCTGCACCTCCACTCATACCACCAATCCACATGACAACTTGAAAAAATGATGCTTAAATGTTAAATATAACTCGGTAGTAGCAGTTTAATCAGTGCAAACATGTAAAAGTATGTGAAATTGTGTGGAAAAACACCACTGCAGTTATTATTGTGGTAACCTGTGGTGATGTGTGGATTAGCACTTACAAAATTTTCTTTTGATTTCTCTGGGTTTTCCCATACGTATTTACATGTTTAAAAACACAAACTTCCAACAAGGTAAATTGCAAATGTAATAACTATAGGTAACGTGTGTTTTAAAACATTTGTGCATTCTCACTGAAGAAAACGTGTGCGAAAACACATTTATTCTGGTATGGGTTTGGACTGGTTCAAACTCTGACTACTTAACATAGAGACACGATATGACAGTGTACACATCACGCTAAAATTTCATTAAATATTTTACGTTGTTTCGCGCAGTATTAATTGTGAAATGTCTTTTGTATTGTTTGTTATACGTACTAAAGACGACAAAATTTATTTGTTCTTTGGATTTTACAGTCGGGAATTTTTCAACACATCTTCTATTACTTGCGCTATAAATAAGCAGTTGCTCTATACCCATGTAAATTTTAAAAAGTGATAAGTCATATGTTTTAAACGTAAAGTGATAAAATGATCTAAATCTTATACGTAAAGTCAACTAATGTGGCATAAGGAGTCAACTAATGTGGGGATAACTCAAGAACAAGTGGCATAAGGAAAGATTGTACATTTATTTTGTTCTGAAAAGAATTTACCGAAATCACATTATAAGAAGGTTAAGACAGTTGACGGTAAAAAAATTGTTGAACCTTCAATTATTGTAATGTCGTTTTTGCGTTCTTGACCAATATTTATTGTTCTCACGTATATTGGAAATCGTAAGCAACGAAAATGTTAGCTGTTTAAGATAACTAACTTACAACACGTAACGTAATTCAACTTAAAAGTTATTGTATACATAGTGATTTAACAATGAATAATTTTACATAGCTGCCGTCACTTAACTTTATAAACAGGAAATGTACAACTTATTACTACATGCCTGTATATAGAATGTCATTCCATATTCATTAACTTAACATTTATTTATGTTTATTTCCACCGGTTCTGCCAAACAAACATTTGTCAATCATTCCAAAAATTAGAAACTACAACGAAAAATGAATTTTTATTTTATGCTCAGTAGCAAATTTATGGTTTGGTCAACCATTATCGTCATAAAAGTGACATACGTTCCGCTCTTGTAATAATAAAATGGTCCCACCACCCACCTCAGCGGCCTGAAGGATTTTACAGTTTTTCGGGATATGCGGTTAAATTTGGAATGACTAGATAATTTTAATAAAATAACAGTTGACTTTTCGTAAGGATGTGAACATTCTTTGAAAATTAAAATTTCGCACAGGAAGCCAAAAATGGAGATCAGAGGCATTATAAGGTAAAACGGCATTCCAAATTGTGAATACATGCGAAGCGTTCCAAAATTAGCAATTACGTGTAGAATACCACCAACTAATTTTGTAAGAGGACCCATGGAACATAACTGACGGTTTATAAGCATATTTACTAAAAAATACTCCCTATACATTTTTATTGTGGATCCTAATTTAATTTCCGGATTCTGACAATTATTTGAAACTATGTCCAATAGTTTGCTAATAGATGGAAAACTCATAATTATCCAAATAAACCAACACATTATTGAAAGTACAACGAATAGTGTATGATAATATACTACAGAGGCAATTAATATCTTGATGAATAGGGTTTTGGATAGACAGAGAAAATCCAAAAGAGGGTCGAAAAGATATTCTTCGACTGTAAAAGCGGCAATTGCTGGAATGACTCCTGTAATTGCTGGCAGTATTTTCAGTAGACAATGAAGAAGTAAACCTGTAAGGTCAATATGATACTTGTCATCCTCCAAATACTTCTGAAATGCATCTGTAATAAAAAAGCTGCTATTTAACGGGCCATAAAAATAATCATTGTGCCATAATTTGCCATAATAATAATCTGGTTATCATTAAAAATATTATTTTACCATATAAATCGTCACTCAATACATAAATAATCATTCTACCATAACTAATATTGCTTTTACCATATTATTAATTGATATTACCTATAGCATTTTGATTAATAATATGGTAAAATCAATATTTGTTATGGTAAAATAATTATTTATGTATTGAGTGACGGTAAAATAATATTTTTATGTTGACCCGATTATGAGTAATATCACTTACGTGAATATTTTCTGTCGAATTCCTGGAAAACGTTGACGCAGTGCAGACATTCCCCAAAAGGAATGCAAGCTAGATTAAATGATAGGGCAAATACTCCAGTTAGCATACATGCAATGAGAGCAAATGTCAACACAATGCCGTATGGTGGTACCGAATGGAATAGTTGAACAAATAAGACGCTTAAATAATATAATGTCACAGCGAGGAAAAGAATGTTGTCGAAGTACCAGAGATTAATTCGAAATCTGCTCTTTACTAATTCCAGTTTATTAGTCGCTTTATTGAACGTGAATGGTCCGTAGTATATTTTATCACACAGATCAATATATTTTGTGAACGCAGATCTCGCCAAGAAAGTACTCATTTTAATAGTTTTTTATTCCTAAGACGACCCGTTAAATGGTAAGACGAAAAATTCAAATGACGAAATATTCAACGGAAAAAAACGAAAATTTCAAATGTTAAGACGAACGATTAATTATAAGTCATTCAAATATCTTGAACAAAAGCAAAAAAGTATTATTACGTCAATACAGTTTACAATTGATGAATTTTTCAAACTTACTAAAACGTTTTTCATAAACTGTCGACGGTGTAGAAATGATTATCAAAATCGTTTTTTCGCAACAATGTTGTTTATTTCAGTTTTGTTATTACTTAATTCATATAAATAAGTAATCTAAAAGTGGCTTGCATTCCGAATAATTTGAAAAGGCAAAAATAAGAATTATCTAAAAGTGGCTTGCATTCCGAATAATTTGAAAAGGCAAAAATAAGAATTATCTAAAAGTGGCTTGCATTCCGAATAATTTGAAAAGGCAAAAATAAGAATTATCTAAAAGTGGCTTGCATTCCGAATAATTTGAAAAGGAAAAAATAAGAATTTTTTTGTAAAATACATTGAATATACAAACTTTTTGCTGAAATACTTGTTTATAGACTACGTCAACTTGAGGTTTTCTAGAAAGAAATGAACAGAAATTTGCTATATATATCCATTTGTTTTTCACTGTGCCAATGTACAACTCCTTTTTAATGTTTAAGTTAATGGCATAGCTTGCCGGGATTCTCGGAATTTAGTTCGGTTTACAAAGAGCTAACTTTAGCTTGCTAACTTTAAATCGAAGTCTTTATTAATTTTATACTCATAGCTTACCTGTTATTAGATTTACATACCCTATATTTAATATTTTCTATTTTAAATATGAGTTTCTTACTCTACCTATGTACCTGTGTATAGTTGAAATATAAAATAAGAATAAGAAAAGAACTTGTTTTAGTGAACATTCTAGTGAAAGCAACTGCAAAGCATTAGGTTACCGAGCGATCAATAAATGATTTAGTATAAATAGACTCAGAATTAACAAATATTACAAAAACATTGTAGCCTTACCTCCAAAGAGAAATTCGCTAGTGCTACTGATGATATTTGGTGCATTTCTTGGGATGCCGGCAAATATCCTTTGCTTGACATTTATAATAATATTTATACATAATAGATGAATAGCGTAAGAAATAAGGTAGATCTTAATTTTAGGTCGGAATTAAATAGCCGAGTCGTTGGTGAGTACACGTAAGTCTAGAATAAGAATAATGCAAAGAGTTGCAATAAATATTTTTTAGCTTCGCTAAATCTGGAAGTAGTGATAAGAAAAACTTCAGAACTCTTGGTATTGTTTGAAAAGACAAACGAAAAACAAGTTTTAATTCGACTTGGCCGCAACTGTCTTTGTTGTTAAAGACAACAAGCATTTTTAGTCCCAGGAGTTTCCAGTAAACTTACTTCATATTATTTGCAGATAGTTTTCTTCGTTCCCCAAATGATTATTGAGGGAGATTTTTAAATTCTTCTCAACCAAATTCTGGAATGATTCCAATATATGGTGAATGACATTGTATGTTATTGCAATTTTTGACTGGCTATTGCCAATTTACATTTAAGGTCTACACATAAGCTCAAGCCGCATGATTGTAGACATACAGCGAGGTTCAAATGTCACGCGACATAGGGTACTAAAGTTTGTGACATGCTTCTAATTCATATATATAGTTTACCCGCGCATCTACATACAGTAGAACCCTGTCGCAAACTTTAGCACATGTGCTCTATATTGCATGGCTTTTGAGTGGCACTGTACATATCTTTAAGTGTCCAACAAGGAAAGCAAGAGTAATCACATCACATTTGTAGTTGTAAAATATTTGTATTTACCATTTTACACAATTTAGTGTGTGGAGTATTGTTTTGCATACCGCGATTTACAACAGCGAAACCACCTGAGGCATTATGCTGAGTTGAGATAACTAAGAAACCTACAGCGAGATTCTAATGTTCCTGACCGGATGATATAATGTTCCTGAGATTCTAGTGGTGCTAAAATTTGCGACATGCTTGTAATGAATGCATATGAGCGATAAACACATACATGTGAATTAAAAGCGGGTCGCAAAGTTTACAACCATGTGCCTATGCTCCGGAAACTTTGAACCTCGCTGTATAACTCATTCCTTGCTGAAATAAATGAGAAATTGATTTCTTAGAAAAAGAACTAGGACAAGAATAATGTACTTATTGCTACTCGACATTAAAACTTCTTTTTAAGAATAAAGGAATGCTATAACAATTCTCTTCAAATATGGCCAATGATTTATTTATTAAACTTGTACTCTAAACTTCAGTTTTTAAGTGAACAAATATAGCGGCCGAGTTTAGAGCAACCTACGTCAATAAACATAATATTTTGGTCTGAAGGCGGAAAATACAGAGCAGCGCAACGTTCGTTATTGCCATGATTGCTTGGTTCTCCAGGACTCCATAAATGGTGCAAGACTGTCTGTCCAGTTGACTCCCAGACCCAATGTGTTAAATTATAATCTCTGTATCCAGATGTCCAAACATAAAGATAATTAACCACCGGAATTCCTGTCAAAATTGTTAACATTAAAAACGTTTCTTAATATTCTCTCCAGGACTAATGACAGTAATAAGGAATTCTTCTAAATAAATGTACAGGGTGGTTATGTTTACCCCTTTACAACTGTTATAACTAAAAAGGGCAAATATATATTACCCACCCTGTATATAACACTACTTATACCAGTAAAAGATGAAATTTTATTACAAATGATCATTTTTCTGTGCGTGCCAATTTCATCGGAACTTTTGTTCATTATTGAGTACATAAGAATTAAAAAATTACCTGAATATTTTTTCACGCTAGTCTTGTCCATTATGAAATCTCTTTCTTCTACCGATTCCAAATCGAGAAGCTTAAAGCCTTGCTCGTTGCACTTCCTTAAGGCGGAAGACCAGTTTACCTTCATTCATATTACGAATTCATGTTTTGCTGTTAGTTCAGCGTAACATTAATTATATGCAGTGAAGAGTATAAATCACGCACCATAGGGAAATAACATAGGAGTTGGGGCCTAAATCACGCATCACAGAGAAATGCATACATGTAACGTTTGTAAATACCTCTCCAACAGTTAGTGAGGCATGTTCAAGCATCGTACCTAATGTCGTTTCTCTATGGTGCGTGACTTAGGCTCTTCACTGTACTCATAATGAAATCATTTACAGATTCACAACAACTATTCATTTACATTTCATTTATATTATAAAGCGAATTCTTACCAAGTCATCCCCCACGTAATAGCGATATACATTACCGTGCCATTTCCATTCAAGTGTAAACGGAGGTAACGCTGTTGATGGCAATCCATTTAGAAATGCAGTGGATGGTTGGGCAATTCCATTTTGATCATTTTTATTACTCTTGTCAACTAAAAATAGTAATGTTTAATGCCAATTGAAAATCAATTAAAGTATTTTTAAATTTTGAGAAAATTATATTTATAAGAATTATTATGTTTTTATTATTCTAATTGTGGCTGATATTTAAGCAAATTATTACCGTTTATTAGTAACCCGAAAATTGCAAACAATAAAATGGCGATTATGAATGCAAAAACTGCAATTATTGTCAATAGATGGTGAAAACTTAAATAGCGCACGGTGGGCTTTGATTGCTCTTCATCTAATAATGCAGAAATTGGGAAGTCTGCCATTTTGGACTTGTTTGACTGCAATTCGTCTCAGAACTGATCTTAAAAAGCAACTCCATAATATATATAATTAAAATTACTTTGAGAACCACATTGCGTCATATCACCGACAAAATGACATCCTTGATAGAAAATAATCTTTGTGCTCATTAAATACTTAAACTTAAATACAGTGAAGCGCATAACTGACGCAACTTGCATAAATAACATTGGATTTGGCGCCTAAGTCACGCACCATAGGAAAATGCATGTAATGTTTGAGAATGCCTCTCAAACTTTTATAAGGCATTTTCGAACATCGTAACTAATGTTATTTCCCCATGTTGCGTGACTTAGGCGCTTCACTGTAAATTGTACCCATTGAATTCATAGGCAAGCAAAACAGATAAATAAAATCTTGTTCCTTTGTCGTTGCTCCAATTGCAGAACGGAAGCATTACAATAAATACTTAGAAATCACGAACAGTTGCTTTTTTTTCACAAAAACAGAAGTGATTAGATTACTTCAAAACAAGAGAGAAAACTTAAGGACAATACGCCCACATTTGCTGCTATGCTCTTGATAATAAATGCTTAAGTACACTATCCTTATTTCGTAATATATGGAATTACAGACAAAGTAAACTCAAGTATTTATTTTTATAAGACTGATAAATCTAATGTGACTTCAACTTATAAACTACAAAATTCGTGTTTGTCAGACACGAAACCTAAGCTCTTTGGTCAGGAAAGAATTATTAATTCTGAATCCACATCTTACGCTTTACAAAAATATCTTCCCCTGTTGAAATGCATTAGAGCAATAGAACATGTACATCGTGAACTACTTTTCTTGGATGATTGTTCGATGTTTTCGGCATGAATTTCTCAATATTGTCCAAGAACTGAATGAAATGGGAATACTCAACCTTCGGTGACAACCAAATATTTTAGACCTCATGTAACCATATTCTTCGAAAAGGAAGCAATCTGAACGGGAATTTCGTAGCCTTAGCTTTCACATGAAAACAGGTGCAATTTTTTATGTTATTGGATATCTGGTGATTTTGTTATTTTCATTTTTCTACAGAAAAAATATTTGAATTTAGTTTTTCGAAATATAAGTGCTCTTGTGGTAATGTAATCTTTTATGGAAATGAATATTTGTAATAATTGGTTTAATGTTGATGGAATGTCAGCACGAGATTTATCAGCAATAGTATTTTTTCTGCTGTCTAACCTGAAGATGTTCAAAAAACAGAAGAATATGGTATTTTTTCTTTGGCGTAGAATGATATTCAGTAAAATAAGCTTTCAATAATACTCTCATCTGTCTCCTTATAAATTGGCATGCTCTCAAAATTCATTTCTTATTCTGAATAAATAAAGTGTTGCACTGGTGAAAACTTTTATGGATTATTCATCGAAATAATTACTTAATTATAAAGTTCAATTTCATAAAGTAAATAACTATGGTATCCAAGATCACTGAAAAGGTATTAGGCATTAATGGATTAAAACAATACCGTTGTTTTTTGTTCAATCAATATTTCCATAATTTATCCCCACATTTTGCGTACTAATTTTGCATTTATGGTATACCTATGCAACTATTAAACCCGCATCTAAAGTACAGTTTTGGCAACCTACTTGCTTTCATTGTTTACTTTTTTATTAATCTTCATTATTGGGGCATCCAAGGATAAAAACTCAGCCGAAAAGAACAAATGTATTCCAAAGGCATCACAGTTTGATATTGATTACTACAGTATGTCGATGACGAGACTTGACATTTCCCTAAACGACTATTTTTTCCCTTAAATTTTAAGGGATAACGCCGGATTTACACCAAACCAGACCCAAGAGCAAATTTTTAAAATTCAAAAAAAATTGAAATTCTGCCTTTTTTGAATTTTTTTCAAATTGCTCCTGAGGTGTTGCCTGGTGTAAATCCGGTGTTATCTCAATTACCCTCAAAAAATTAAGGGAAAATACCGTCGTTTTGGGATATGTCAAGTCTCCTAATAGACATGTCACCGTCCCTGACTCGATGTAGTCTACGGGCACGGTAGACCGGTCTGTGCCTCGACCGCACCACAGACGGGTCTATGAGAGGAGCGTTTGCTGGTCCCTGGGTCGATCGAACATACTCATAGAATTACATGTGCATTGTGTATTTAATAGCATAAGAAGCAAATTTTATTAATCATATTGAATGTTAACAACAGCTATACATGGTCAATGTAGTTTTTAGTCAAGAGTAATATGCACATTGGCTGTAAAGTATAAAATTGAAAATTTAACTGCTTTATAAACAGTCAATGTAGTTTGTAGTCAAAAATATTATGTACATTGGCTTTAATTATGAATTTATAATGAAGTAATTGTAATGCTATTAGATTTCTGGTGCTGGTTGGTCATTATTATGGCAAGTCAATCCTGTGTGACACTTTGTTCCACAGGGAATTGTTCTTTTTACACATACATCTATTCGTTAGGCAACCCGACTTGCATTTGCAAATAGAGGCCTTGCTGTATGATGTAACTGAACGTATAGCAGGTATGTATTTAACGTACGTAGTGGGCCAGGACGTGGAGTCTAAGGGTGCTGGCCATGTTTCCACTCTGTTCTCCGTAAAAAATCCCTCTATAATTCCAACGGAATACTGCAGTTGAAGATTTCCGTTTTCATGCCGTTGTGTAACCACACACGGTAATTTTTTGGAACAGGTGCTGGATCGGTCAAGCCGAGTGATAGGTAATGACACTTTGTCTCCAACACTTATAGTTTTCGATTGGGATACCACCAGACGTTGGTATCTCCCACCTTGTTTTTTTCGGTCATTCAAGTATTTCCAGAAGACTTGAATACGATTTTCAATGTTAGAAATACCTTTCCATCTTGACGTCAGCAGTTAGGACTTCAGATTAGTCAGGGTCAATACCACTACGAGAAAACCTCCATATCATACGTTTCTTTATTACTTCAAAGAAACAAACGTAGAAGCTTATCAGTTGCATTATTTATATCAACGTAAATATTACTTCTGACTACAAACTACATTGACTGTTTATAAAGCAGTTAAATTTTCAATTTTATACTTTACAGCCAATGTGCATATTACTCTTGACTAAAAACTACATTGACCATGTATAGCTGTTGTTAACATTCAATATGATTAATAAAATTTGCTTCTTATGCTATTAAATACACAATGCACATGTAATTCTATGAGTATGTTCGATCGACCCAGGGACCAGCAAACGCTCCTCTCATAGACCCGTCTGTGGTGCGGTCGAGGCACAGACCGGTCTACCGTGCCCGTAGACTACATCGAGTCAGGGACGGTGACAGACATACTGTAATGTTTGCAAAGCATAACAGTTATTAGACTCTACATTTCATAAATACATACTTGTACTATTCCTTCAACAAAAAGAGTGAAGTGTCTCATGTATGATATTCAGAGTAATCAGAGTATTTGGATTTGCCATTTTGCACAATTTAGTATGTTGAGTATTATTTTGCATACCACCATTTACATCAATGAAACCGCTTTAAACATTATGCTGAGTTGGGATACCTAAGAAACCTAAAGGGAGATTCTAATATTCCGCAGCATAGGCATGTGGTGCTAAAGTTTGCGACATGCTTATGCATATGAGCGGGTAAACACATACATGTGAATTAAAAGCGTGTCGCAAATTTTAGCACCCCGTGGCTATGCTGGAGAAACTTTGAACCTCGCTATATAATTAATTCTTTGCAGAAATGAGAAATTGATTTCTTAGAATAAGAACTACGATACGAATAATGAACTTATTGCTCCCTGGGATTACAACTTCTTTTTAAGAATAGCGAATGCTAGCAATTCAATATTCAATAGATACTCTTCAAATATTGCCAATGATTTATTTATTCAGTAGCGGAAAGCTACTGTATGTTTTCGGGATGTCTGTCTGTCTGTCTGTCTGTTAGTTAGTTAGTTAGTTAGTTAGTTAGTTAGTTAGTTAGTCAGTTAGTCAGTTAGTTAGGTAGTTAGTGAGTATATGCCATATCTCAAGAACGCTTTGAAATATTTTGATGAAACTTTCAGTGGACCTTCTAGGGACAAAATGTAGGTCATCTTTCAAAAATGGTGTCAATCGGTAGCACCGTTCTGACCTTTAACCTCGTTAGTGTCCAAATACATGCTATGTGTTATACAGCTGATGTTGTGTGTATGTTGTGGTATGTGTCGTAGTCTAACTGGCGGCCACCATATGTCGTAGTCTGCACTGGTGACCAGTATAGGTCGTTTTTTGAATAAATTAAAATACTTAAAACTTGATTCGAAATGTTTCGAATAAATTCAAGTAAATTCGAAATGTTTCGAATAAATTCAAGTAAATTCGAAATGTTTCGAATAAATTCAAGTAAATTCGAAATGTTTCGAATAAATTCAAGTAAATTCGAAATGTTTCGAATAAATTCAAGTAAATTCGAAATGTTTCGAATAAATTCAAGTAAATTCGAAATGTTTCGAATAAATTCAAGTAAATTCGAAATGTTTCGAATAAATTCAAGTAAATTCGAAATGTTTCGAATAAATTCAAGTAAATTCGAAATGTTTCGAATAAATTCAAGTAAATTCGAAATGTTTCGAATAAATTCAAGTAAATTCGAAATGTTTCGAATAAATTCAAGTAAATTCGAAATGTTTCGAATAAATTCAAGTAAATTCGAAATGTTTCGAATAAATTCAAGTAAATTCGAAATGTTTCGAATAAATTCAAGTAAATTCGAAATGTTTCGAATAAATTCAAGTAAATTCGAAATGTTTCGAATAAATTCAAGTAAATTCGAAATGTTTCGAATAAATTCAAGTAAATTCGAAATGTTTCGAATAAATTCAAGTAAATTCGAAATGTTTCGAATAAATTCAAGTAAATTCGAAATGTTTCGAATAAATTCAAGTAAATTCGAAATGTTTCGAATAAATTCAAGTAAATTCGAAATGTTTCGAATAAATTCAAGTAAATTCGAAATGTTTCGAATAAATTCAAGTAAATTCGAAATGTTTCGAATAAATTCAAGTAAATTCGAAATGTTTCGAATAAATTCAAGTAAATTCGAAATGTTTCGAATAAATTCAAGTAAATTCGAAATGTTTCGAATAAATTCAAGTAAATTCGAAATGTTTCGAATAAATTCAAGTAAATTCGAAATGTTTCGAATAAATTCAAGTAAATTCGAAATGTTTCGAATAAATTCAAGTAAATTCGAAATGTTTCGAATAAATTCAAGTAAATTCGAAATGTTTCGAATAAATTCAAGTAAATTCGAAATGTTTCGAATAAATTCAAGTAAATTCGAAATGTTTCGAATAAATTCAAGTAAATTCGAAATGTTTCGAATAAATTCAAGTAAATTCGAAATGTTTCGAATAAATTCAAGTAAATTCGAAATGTTTCGAATAAATTCAAGTAAATTCGAAATGTTTCGAATAAATTCAAGTAAATTCGAAATGTTTCGAATAAATTCAAGTAAATTCGAAATGTTTCGAATAAATTCAAGTAAATTCGAAATGTTTCGAATAAATTCAAGTAAATTCGAAATGTTTCGAATAAATTCAAGTAAATTCGAAATGTTTCGAATAAATTCAAGTAAATTCGAAATGTTTCGAATAAATTCAAGTAAATTCGAAATGTTTCGAATAAATTCAAGTAAATTCGAAATGTTTCGAATAAATTCAAGTAAATTCGAAATGTTTCGAATAAATTCAAGTAAATTCGAAATGTTTCGAATAAATTCAAGTAAATTCGAAATGTTTCGAATAAATTCAAGTAAATTCAAAATGTTTCGAATAAATTCAAGTAAATTCGAAATGTTTCGAATAAATTCAAGTAAATTCGAAATGTTTCGAATAAATTCAAGTAAATTCGAAATGTTTCGAATAAATTCAAGTAAATTCGAAATGTTTCGAATAAATTCAAGTAAATTCGAAATGTTTCGAATAAATTCAAGTAAATTCGAAATGTTTTGAATAAATTCAAGTAAATTCGAAATGTTTCGAATAAATTCAAGTAAATTCGAAATGTTTCGAATAAATTCAAGTAAATTCGAAATGTTTCGAATAAATTCAAGTAAATTCGAAATGTTTCGAATAAATTCAAGTAAATTCGAAGTGTTTCGAATAAATTCAAGTAAATTCGAAATGTTTTGAATAAATTCAAGTAAATTCTAAATGCTTTGAATAAATTCATGTAAATTCAAATTAATTTGAATAAATACATCTGTTTTTCTTCCGCTACTGTCTTATATCCGTTTTGCAATGGTTTATTTAACTTGTATTCTAAACTTCGGTTTTTAAGTGAACAAATATAGCGACCGAGTTTAAAGCAGCCTCCGTCAATAAACATAATATTTTGGTCTGGAGGTTGAATGAGACCCGACATATCCCAAAACGACTGTTTTTTTCTTTTAAATTTTTTGGGGCACATTGAGATAACAACGGATTTACATCAAACAACGCCTCAGCAGCAATTTTTTTTAAATTAAAAAACTTTTTTTTGATTTTTAAAATTTCTTTAAAAAAATTGCTGCTGAGGTGTTATGTTTGGTGTAAATCCGGTGTTATCTCATTGTGCCCCAAAAAAATTTAAAAGGGAAAAAAATAGTCGTTTTGAGATATGTCGGGTCTCATTGTAGACATACTGTATAATATAATCGCCATAAAAATGAATATAATATTGAAAGCTCCAAATAAAATAACATATATGTTAATTGTGGAATACTGTGATTGGAAGCAATCTATCCTATAAATGTAAAAAAGATTTGTAATTTGTTGGAGGAAACTTGGATTGGTATTGTGAATAGAATATGGTAAATAGAAAATTCAAAAATTAAGCAGTTTTTCACACTAAATATAAGTAATGTGTCCCATAGAAATAAAAATCTCTATATACTTTTATACAGAGAAAATGAAATACGTTGATTTTGGAAACTGCATCGTCTTGGTCAAATCTAACAAAGGCATTTCATGTAATGCTTCAATTTAGGTACCGACGATAACAGAATGAACATTTTCATAATGTTTCTTTAGAGTTCCCTTATTAGTAAATCTCAAGGTGCAGTCGGTGCAGGCAAAGGGTCTTTCCATGGCCCGCTTTAAGGACAATTCCGGCTTTTGCCCAGGCCTCAAAAAATTTTAGGGGCCTCAAAATTACAGACATACGTGAAATTCAAAAAACTGATGTCCAAAATCAAGAAAAATTAAGGACAATTTGCTAAAATTGAAAAAAATTTTGCGCTTCGCGCATATATCATTAACATTTTATGCATTTTCTTAATGAAATCAAAAACTGATCTTCAAAATCCAGGAAAATTAAGAACGTTTTGCTAAAATTGCCAAAAGTTTTGCGGTTCGCGCAGATAATATTCACATTTTTTAAATATTTTAAGTGAAATCCAAAATACTGATGGTCAAAATCAATGAAAATTAATTACAACTTGTTAAAATTGAAAAAAATTTTGCGCTTCGCGCAGATATTATTAACCTTTTGTGTAATTTTAGTGAAATCAAAAACTGATGCTTAATATCAACGAAAACTATAAGGACATTTTGTTGAAATTGCAAAAAATTTTGCGCTTCGCGCAGATATTATTAACCTTTTGTGTAATTTTAGTGAAATCAAAAACTGATGCTTAATATCAACGAAAACTATAAGGACATTTTGTTGAAATTGCAAAAAATTTTGCGCTTCGCGCAGATAAAATTGATATTTTTCTATATTTTAAGCCATTCTGCCGGGGGCCTCACATTTCTAAGGCGGGCGCTGGGTCTTTCTCCAGTGTGACTTTTGTGACAACACTTTCTCGCACTTCAGACATTTGTAACCGTTTGGTAACTCTAAAAACATTAAATTACCAAAAGTTGTAAATGAATATAACAGAAAGTTAAAAAACAGGAAAACTAACCCAAGTATCTTACTTTGACGATTTGCTATTAAGTCCTCCATTAAGTTAGGATTCTTAGGCAACTCTATTACTTCACCAGGCCTAATTAACTTATAGAGATGCAATTTATCTGCAGGCATCCCTTCATTGAACCTTAAAAATTACAATTTTGGATAATCATTTTTCAAAACTAGATTAAAGGTCGCATTTATATATTTTACAACTTGAAGATTGACTTCTACGATTATTATTTGAATATTTAAAATATTTAAGATAATCGAAATTACTTTTCTGGTTCTTCAGTTAGAAAATCATTTTTTTCTTCAGAGGGGATTTTTATTTCAATGTCTCTTTCTTTAGGAATCCTTACAATTACATCTCTGTTTTCAAAATCATGTTCTTCCTGAGAGAATTGTTCGTGCAAAGGAACTGGGTTGTTTTCTGGTTTCATTTGACCCATAAGCTCTACCTTAACTGTTTCTTCAAGGGGCTTTTCTAGTTCAGCAGTGTTAATCTCTTCTGGCTCGATTCCTACAGAGTTGTGTGTTTCGCTGTTTAAGCCCTGCAGATTATTTAAATGCTTCATCCGAATGTGCGTTCGACAGCTGCCCAGTGAATATCGCCTCGTTCCACAAGTTGCACATTGGTAATTCCTAACTCCAAAATGAACACTTTCTACGTGCACTACCATGCTACGACGCAAAAGCATATTTTTTCCGCAAAAATTGCAGGAAAAGCCTGAACCGCTACCTGAAATGTAAAATCAAATTGTTATTTTGTTGCAAAGGACGAAATACAGTTTTTATAATCATCAAACCAAGCTCAGGGCCTCTCTACATGGAAATAAAACAAATATTTCGCTACACCATCATTTGTTCTTGGATGTAAATTATATTTTACCGCTGATTGTAAATTCTACAGTGTGAACAAAAGTGGACGGTTCAATTTGAATTACATTAAGGGGAACGCTTTTCTAACAACCGCCTGACATCTAAACTAACTATCATTTTCGCTGTAAAAATCGGTTTGCAAAAAAACGCTAAGGTTTTGCGATGACTACCTAAAAATAAAAAAAATACTAGAAAAACCTCAAGTAACTGTGCCACAAATGAGCGTAACGAAATATTGGCAATTTTAGCCCTTCTTGTAGGATATATAAAATTATTTGTGAAAAATTATGGTAGCATTATTCTGTAAAAAATAATTTCATATTTCCTACAAAAGGGGCTAAAATTGCCAAAATATTTCGTTATCTTCATTTGTAGCAGTTACTTGCGGTTTTTCTAGTATTTTTTAATCTTTTTTAGATAAAGTCATCGCAAAACCTTAGCGGTTTTTTGCAATCCAATTTTTACAGCGAAAAAGATTGTCCAGTTGTCAGGTGGTTTCTAGAAAAGCGCACCTCCTACAAAAAGTTTGTAGTATTTTTCCAGTTTTGAATGATTCAGTGTCCCTAACAACAAAGCAAACTGACCCACGACTTGTGTTCATTCTATACTGAAAGCTAATATAGTCGTTTATAGTTAATGCTTAGTAAAATCTGGATTGGAACTAATATATTCTTGAGAAAAATTCATTTTTTGGTCACAAACTTCAATGTCTCTCGAACAGGAGTAAAAAATTAATTAAAATTGCTAAAATTTATTAAACGATACCAGTGAAATGGTCTTCCGCTTTTGGACACTCATTGATTGGTAATTTGATGACTCCTTCCAGCAACGCAGGGGGATCACCTTTTTTCCTTTTCCTTGTAGGTTGCATTGAAGAAGAATTTTGGAATTTCTCCCCATGGATTTTACGCCAGTGAGTGGCTACGGAAGATCTTCGGTGGTGCTTGAAATTGCAGAATTCACATTTGTAGCGGAAACTGCCCAGGTGCAACATCTTGTAATGCTCTATCACACTACACTGTTCCGATCTCCCATCATAGGACAGCAGCTGTATTTATTATTCTCTTCCTCTGAGTTATTCAATCAAAAACCAAAATTAAGTCTAATGAAATTAAGGAAGTTCCTTTTGGCAATTGTGTATTGCTTTGAATTAAGAAAACGCCTGTTTTGTAATTAAGGAAGTGCCTGTTTTAAAATTAAGGAAGTACCTGTTTTGGAATTAAGAAAAAAGTGCCTGCTTTGGAATCAAGGAAATACCTGCGTTTTAGGATAAAAGAAGCGCCTGTTTTGGAATTAGGGAAATGTCTGTTTGGAATTAAGGAAATGACTGTTTTGGAATTATGGAAATTATGCCTGTTTTGGAATTAAGTAAATGCCTGTTTTGTAATTAAGGAAATGCCTGTTTTGAAATTAAGGAAATGCCTGTTTTGGAATTAAGGAAATGCCTGTTTTGGAATTAAGGAAATGCCTGTTTTGGAATTAAGGAAATGCCTGTTTTGGAATTAAGGAAATGCTTGTTTTGGAATTTAAAACGTTCCGCTTTAGGAATTAAAGAAGTTCCGCTTTAAGAATTAAAAAAGTTCCGCTGTAGGAATTAAAAAAGTTTCGCTTTAGGAATTAAAAAAGGTCCGCTTTAGGAATTAAAAAAGTTCCGCTTTAGGAATTAAAGAAGTTCCGCTTGAAGAATTAAAAAAGTTTCGCTTTAGAAATTAAAGAAGTTCCGCTTTTGAAATTAAGGAAGTTCCGTTTTTGAAATTAAGGAAGTTCCGCTTTTGAAATTAAGGAGCCTGTTTTGGAATTAGTAAGCGCCTGTGTTGGCAATAAGAAAGTGGCTTTTTTGGAATGATATCTCCATGTGTTGAGGCACTATTAATTAATTAGTATTTATTTTATTTATTTATTTACATCTTTATTGTGTTTCCTCAGACCCACGGTCTATGCACACAAAGCTTTTACATGTTTACAATCATATCGAATTACAGTCCGATTATAGTCCAATTATTATTATTATTAAGTAGTATTAGTGAGATGAGTTGAGTCCGCTGTGTCCCTTGTAACGTGATGAAGTCTGGAACCTGCTCAGTGCTCCAACACATCCTATGCCATATAGTTGAGAAGACCACACACTGCCGTGCTTATAAACACATGTCCCTCCGTACTGGTACTGTAGGTTATTTAACCCAGGCTGCTATCCACCTTACTTAGAACCCGCAAACTCTGTCCAATTTGTTTATATACGTTCTGATGTTGATAGTCAGATCAAGCCAGAGTTATCTATTCACGAAGACACCGATAAGAGTCTATACCGTCCTTGTACTATCCACAGTTGTTCATAAGTTGCTTTTCTGTTCTTTTTGTATACCCAAGATATCCGTGTGTATGGACATTGCTTGGTAGGTGAGGACTTATTTGCAGGTAGTTGGATTTGAACCAACCATTGCTGCAAGCAGCCGATTGAGAGTCGAGCTCTCATGACACTAAGCCACTTTGCCTCCCTTTTTAATTAATTAGTACTCAGCACAACTAAAGCCAGTAACTCACTTCGGATGAATTCTACTGAAAATTTCACATCCGATTCAGTCTTGTTTAATCTTATCACGCCATCTTTAGATTTCTTTTTAGTCCTATTTAAAATTATTTAGGCAATTTTAATGATGACGGTTTAAATACGTATAAAAGTGATGTAAAAAGTTAAAAAATCTATTATGATTAACCATTTCAGTTGCTCCACTCTGTTTTGGATTTCAGCAGCAACGCTCGCTCTTTCTACTTTATGAGTTGATAGAATATGGCTGCCACAGTCATATCTTCTATAGAATTGCTGATCACAATATTTGCACTGAAATCTGCTAATCTTTTTGTGATGTTTATGGCAATGATTTGCTACGTTTTCGTATGTTGTTGGCCTCGAATTGCATAAACGACACGCGTATTTCCCATCATCACCTTAAATATTAAATAATCACTCGATTAATATGGTAACAGTAAAACTCAAATATAATTTTTAAATTCAAAATCTCACTTTTAATAAAATATTCGAATTCTACGGCGCTCAACGAAATCAATTTATCTTCACGATTTTCATTCAAAATTAATATTTCGTCTTCATTCAAATATTTAAATACAGAATTTTTGGACGGCGTTCTATACTTCTTTATCTGCGACACCCTGGCTTCTGATTTTTTGTAGTTTGATAAACCCTGAAACAATATCGTATACATTGGTTATATTATTGCAGTCAAGGCTATAATCTCAAGCGAAAATTGATTTATTCCAGATTTCTCTTTGTGATGATAAAAGGAAATTTAGCTTTTGCCTCTGCGATGTACATTATCAATAGTTGTGGGAAAAATAATGCAAATAATCCTTTAAATCATACGAGAAAACTGAAATTTTGCTATGCCCGCTTGAGATAACCTTACATGAGAAAAACCATGGTTTCCCAAGCCTTGGCTGAAATGATTTTAACTCAAAAAGTCACTTACATTTCTACAAAAGGAATAGCAACGACAGGACTATAATCTGTTAAGATATCAAAAAGTAAATCTATATTATCGCTGTTTACATAAAAATCCCTAAAAATATTATGCACATAATTGTGTACCTTGTATCATCAATTTTCTAAAATATTCAGACTTATCAGCAGCAGTAACTTCATTTACAGATGTTGATCTCATCAAGACTCCCGTCGTACTTTGTTTGTTTGTGAACATGGACAATAAAATGTCAGTTTTTATTTTCAGTTTCATTCCGAACATGATTCCATTAGCACTTTGGTTCACATTCAACATTTCCAGTAAGTCGTGTAATTCCATAGCTCGAGAATGGCAGGAAATACACAATAGAGGAAATTCTTGCTGTTGTGCTACGAAGGGTTCTGTTTTTAACTGAGGTGCCCCAACTGCAGAGCAAAACGATGCAAAAACTGAAGACGTTATAGGAAATCCATTTTTTCCAAAGGATTTAAGACACACGAGACATTTCAGTTCGTTTTGGACATAGTTGCAAGCTTCGGGTGAAATAGTCATCCCAGAATGATTAGAAATGTTTACTGATCGATTCCTACAGTGACCTTCACTTTTGTGGTAGACCTTCAAGTGTTTGAAGCAATCTGATCTGTCGTAAAACTTCATACCGCAATAGGAACATTGATAGGGTTTTATTTTTTTATGAATATTATTAATGTGCCGAGTTGCGTTTTTCCTTTTTAATATAATTGAAGAACACAGCTTGCATTTGAATTTGCCACCAATGTCTAAAATTGGAAATAAACATTAAAAGTATCAGCAATTAATTAATAGATCACGGTTGTTGAGTTGTTTAAGTATATCAATACACAATACAAAATACCAGTTATCTTTACAAACCTTCCATGTAACGGTTCCATTCCTCTGAAGCTGGAGTCTTTTCTTCTTTTACTAAATCAATTATTCCAGAAGATCGCTGGTCGGAACTGGATAGAGAAATAGGTGGATCGCAATCTAATATATTTAATTTAATAAATTCAAATCATAATGAAATCCTCTGAAAACGTATCAAAGTAGGTTAAATTGCTTATTTAACCCTTATTATAGTTTTTTTGGGGCTTATTGTGGCAGTTAATCAAATGTATAACCCGTGACTTTACTTTTTCGGCAGTCCTTCCGGTGTTTGAAACAATCTGTTCTGTCGTAAAACTTCATGCGGAAATGGGAACATTGATAGCGTTTTATTTTCTTATGAATGTCATTAATGTGCCGAGTTGCGTTCCTTTTTAACACAGTTGAGGAACACAACTTACATTGGAATTTGTCACCAATATCTAAAATTAAAAATAAACATATCAGCAAATTTAGAAACACATTACAGTTCCATTAGAATATCTATAGTATAATATATACCATACAAAACACCAGTTTTATGTTTACAAACCTTCCATGTATTGACCAGGAGTCAGCTGTTCATCTTTTACTAAATCAATTATTTCGGAAGCTTGTTTGTCCGCAGTGGATATAACAACCGTTGGATTCCAATCTAAGCAAAGAAATTCAAATAATAATGAAATAAACGTTTCAAATTGGGTTAAATTGTTTATTTAATCCTTATAGCTTATACTTTATTTTATATAATGTGGTAGTGATTGAAAAGTGTATTCACCATGTACTGCGGCACTTCGGAAGTTGTCTATTGCATCAGTCCCAGAAAGAGAACTAAGAGAACGGACCGGAAGTAGCTTATAAAAATTCAATTTGTTAGCTGGCGTTGATTTTAATATTTTTAATTTGATTTCCAGAACTATACCGTCGATTTTCTTTTTAATTAAATGTATATCTTCTTTGCATTTTGATTAAAATACCAATTTTCTTGCCGCAAGCAGTACAGAAGTTTGGCAAATCCAACAGTGTATCCCACTTCCATTTGTACTTCTGACTGTAGGTTTGTTCTTCGATTTCAAATATTTGCAAACAATTGTCAAATAAACGTTTGTTGTTGATTATTGTCATTGGTGCAATAATTAGGTCGTAACTTTTTCGGCAAATAGTGCAAACTCGGCTTTCAGGGTTTTCCAATGTCATTTTCTCCAGTTCCAATAATTTTAGGAGGTAGAATAAGTTTTACTTTTCCAAACCAAATAATTAAACATCAAAGAACTTTCCGAATGCTGCCGAAGTCCGAGTCCGATTATAAGTAAAAAGAAAAGTAAACATTATCACTGCAAAAAATTAAGCTATTAAATTAAAACCCGTGAAAGTTTTTGTTTGTCTTTCTTATAAATCTAAACTTGGAACAACTTTGATGTGAACTCGCCAAAAAGCAAAGCAGGGAATTTGCTTTTGTTCCCGCACTTTAAATCAGTATTTATACATTCTACAGAAAACTAGTAAGCATAAGTGTGTGCATTTTTCATTGTTTGGCTGTTGAAGAGGCTTTTTAATATTTTCATTATTTATGGTACATTTGACATCGGTGGACATTCATGTATTTGACATGATATTTATATAAAAGTAATACTATTTCTTGAAGTCGTTCCATATTATGATATTTCATCTTTAAAAATGTATGCACAAAAACCAATCCTTCATACTACCAAAACCATCATTGAGAATTAACATTATGTGTAGCCACAAGTCACGCATCACAGAAAAGTAACATTGCGTGTGGCCACAAGTAGGGCATCATAGGGAAACAGCATTACGTGTGACCACAAGTCACGCATCATAGGTTAACAAGAGGAAGTGGTAATTGGATTAAGAAATTGAATATGATTTCCATTTTGTGGGATGCACCGACCTGATGTCTTGACGTTCTCCTCGGCTTTCTGAAAAAGCAAAAGAATCAAGTTTCTTTTAAAAGCAAAATAATCTGGCTTTTTGAAAAAGCAAAAGAATCAAGTTTCTTTTAAAAGCAAAATAATCTGGCTTTTTGAAAAAGCAAAAGAATCTGGTTTTTTGAAAAAGCAAAACAATCTGGCTTTTTGAAAAAGCAAAACAATCTGGCTTTTTGAAAAAGCAAAACAATCTGGCTTTTTGAAAAAGCAAAAGAATCTGGCTTTTTGAAAAAGCAAAACAATCTGGCTTTTTGAAAAAGCAAAACAATCTGGCTTTTTGAAAAAGCAAAACAATCTGGCTTTTTGAAAAAGCAAAACAATCTGGCTTTTTGAAAAAGCAAAACAATCTGGTTTTTTGAAAAATCAAAAGAATCTGGCTTTCTGAAAAAGCAAACAAATCCGGTTTTTAAAAAGCAAAAGATTCTGATTTTTTGAAAAAGCAAAAAAATCTGGTCTTTTGAAAAAGCAAAAGAATCTGGTCTTTTGAAAAAGCAAAAGAATCTGGTCTTTTGAAAAAGCAAAAGAATCTGGTCTTTTGAAAAAGCAAAAGAATCTGGTCTTTTGAAAAAGCAAAAGAATCTGGTCTTTTGAAAAAGCAAAAGAATCTGGTCTTTTGAAAAAGCAAAAGAATCTGGTTTTTTGAAAAAGCAAAAAAATCTGGTTTTTTGAAAAAGTAAAAGATAAACGAACAAGATTTTATTTTGGATTAACGGTTTAATATTATTACAAAAAATTGTCGAGCTTTCGATAGCTAACTGCTATCTTCTAAAGACGACACGAAAATGAAGGATGCCTTTAAATATTAACCACGGCTCGAAACGAACAAGATTTTATTTATATTTTTTTCTCGGCTATAAATTGAATAATATATATATAAGAATTTGAGTTATAATAAATACTACCAAACTTTTTGTCTAAATAAATACGTTGTATTGAATTCATGAAGCAAATTATTCGACATGTAAGCAAGCAACTACTATTTATTTTGGAAATGGCTTTTTCCACTTCTGCTTAATTTGGGTTCTGTGATCAAAGTAGCAAACTGAACATAGGTATAAGATATTAGCTATAGGAGATTATATAAGCAATTCAACAAGTATTCTATTCCTTATAAAATAGATAAACATCAGATAATGATATATATTTTGTGCAAATAAATTGACTTTTATACAGCCATATATCTAGATATATAGTACAAAATCTGGATGATTGGGAAACATTTTTACATTAGGCCTTGTAATTTCGAAATGCTAAAATAGCTTGCAGCGTTCCAAGACTGATAGACAATATAAATTTTGGAATTTTGTTTCGCCTTACAATTGAGAATCGACCAAAGCAGATCTTACAGGGCATACAGGAACTTGTGAACTTCTGAAAGATTTTCTTTTCATCGGTTGACCAACTTGCATTTGAGATATGACGTCTCCAAGAGTCGATGCATGCAGAACTTTGTTCGTAGAAAATTGATGCTATGAAAATGTGGACAATCCATACTGCAGTCGATATCACAGCCAGTAAAATGAAAATTGTTGTTTTTAAAATATGCATTTTACTAATATGTACAATAATCAAGAAATTGACTATGTATATTTGTCTTTTAAAGAAGAACTGAAAGAGCAACATTAGAGCATTGTATATATAGTTTACTTGGCCAGCCAATATTTGAAAATATTTGTAGACTTGTGGCAAGGTTGACGGTTGGCGAAGCTTATCGTAGGTATGGTATTTCATCCTTCCAAAACTATATAAAAATTTATTGCGTAAATATAAATTTATGATCACATAAATTAATGGAAATTTTTTAAACATTATGTTTACAAAACTTAGTACGTAAATTATTTGGCTCAAAACTATAGCAAACTCTTAAAGCCAAAATACTTTATCACTGAAAATACAAGATTATTCAAAATTGAAAATTTTAAACAAATGACTTGCCTTAATTCGTCAAAGAACTCTTTGAAAGAAGTATTGACAAGTAGTATCACCTTCAATTGGAAAAAAGTATTGGCTAGTACACAAAATGACCACCAAATGTGGATCAAAGCCAGTGGAGCAAAATAGCACCAGTAAAACTCATCAGATGGATTTAATGTGGAGGTGATGAAAAGCGGATCTGAAGGAAGTACAAATATCATACTTCCAAGCACGAACGGAAAAGACACAGCAACAAAATATTGTAAGAAGAGGATGACCTCCACCGCAGACGTTTTGTCTTGATATTTCTTTTTGAAATATGTCCCTAAAGCAGCAATATTTTTAGTTGCATACGTATTATTGAAATAAATAATGTTGTCCACCATTTATAAAATTTTGCAAGACTTATAACAATTTTGAAAAATTGGAATAAAAAAGGTGATAAAACTTACTTTTCCAATTTCGAAGATTTGCTATTGTGGAATTCAGCAATGTGCAGAGTTCTTTCATTTAAAAAATGACAAAATTGACACATACAATGGCAAGGCTCATTCCTAATACGTAGACATAGGAGGAGCAGCACGAAACTACATCTCCATAAATTGTTTCGTAAGCAGCTCTCACTACATTATAAAACCAAAATAAATGGGTATACACAACGAAAAGATACCACTTTGACAAAGTTAGCCTGCTAGTGGTGATTTCAACGCGTTTTCCTGTTTTCCTTGGGCACCAAATAAGCGGCACCCCTCCACAAAAGTTTCCCCATGTAAAATACCAAGAAAATATGTTGATAGAAATTGATGTTACCATTTTTGCAACCGGCGATGATTTAAAACTCTTCAAAGTTATTACTGCAACCGTTCAGTTCTCTCTATGGCGTTACAGAAATACAATAAACCAATATAACACGGGACATAAAATATTTATCGATTTCTTTTCAGCTTGCTACCGACCAATAGAAACTACTTTGAGTCATGGTCAAATACTGAAAAACTGTATTGCATGTTAGCTCCGCAATACTTGAGACATACGTATGCCTGAGTATTAAATTTAAAGAATATAAAAGTCGTCGAAAAAAGAAACATACTTCTTCAACGATGCTTATTGATTTTGGTTTGCACCAAACAACAAATAGCCAGCAAATATAACTAATATTGTATTAATGGAAAAGCTAAACTTCTATTAATTTGGCCAACCTTTTGGGTGTAAATATAATAAGTTATCAAAAATACTTTACTTGAACAATTATATTGTAATTTCTATACATGTCAGCGCCGACCGGCAACCAGTGCAATCTGTCGGACATGTAAGCCTGCTTAGTCGACTAGGGCAATTAGTGAATTCCTATGCAGTCGGACACTTGATGTTTCAACCAAACGTAACAACATTTTTAGGCAATGACTACTTTTCTCAAATCATATATTTCAATGACAACTTTACTTGTTTTTTTCGTAGTGAAGAACATGGTACTTTTTCACAAGTATTACCTATCCTTCCACATATAGTATGCATTATACGTAGAAGTAACCATAATCTCGCCATCCAATCACATGTCGCGGCATTTCAAATGCGTATTATGCAAAACATTTTTGAAGATAATAATGTAAGAACGATACCTTGGTTAAAAGTACTATGTTCTTATAAGGAAAACTGTTATAATGAATGGTAAAGTTCGAGAGTTTGGAAATCGATCGGCGACCGTTTCTTAGGACAGTGCTTAATAATAGAAGCTACCAATTCTTTGGAGCCGAAGCCTACATTTTGATTTTAGTGTCACGACTGTCAGAATGACCGATAATATTAAAATTGTCTTTTACTGCTTTAAGTCAACTTTATAGTCATCATGTTCCCATCACTATCATTTTAACGGGTAGTTCACAATAAAATCTATTACCCGAATTTAGATATTCGGGGGTCACTACGTGAACGAAAATTTGTATTATATGAAGGAGCCCTATTAAATGATAATGATAAGAGACTAGGAATGATATAGAATGGGAACTTCCATTGCATATTGCTTACTAATCGGCACTTTAATAGAACATATTTTGGAAATTAGTCCATCCTAAAATGGCTACTCTGGCTGAAATCATTTTTATTCTTTAGTTTGAATATTAAGGAACGCAATATTCAAACTGAAAAATGAAAATATAGAAGCCTAGCCAATAAAAATAAATGTATTCATTGATTGACTATTTTTTATCTGTGAATCTTAATCTTAAGTCTTACACATACAATAATTATCGGTATAATTTCACAAAAGCCGTAACCATAAATAATGAAAAATATTAAAAAGCCTCTCAAACAGGCAAACAAAGAAAAATGCCAGGCTTACTAGTTTTTCTACAGTGTATTTAAATGTAACCTACAGTGTATTTAAATTGCTCGCGTTTAGCTTGATGGGGGTATCAAAGCCAACAGGTACATACATATCATACATATCATGATATTACTGTATATGAGAAACCAAACGCAAGAGTGAAGACAGTGGGAGCCGGGAGCGGGCCGTTTGTGGAACCATGAAACAAACGGAGCTCATAACTACGGTATGTGTATTTAAAAACCCGACATATCCCAAAACCGCTAAAAAAAATTCTTTTAATTTTTCTGGGGGAAAAATGAGATAATACCAATATAACAACATCTCAGAAGAGATTTTGAAAAAAAATTCAAAATATCAAATTTCAATAAATAAACTTTTTGATTTTTTCTAAATTACTTTTGCGGTTTTGTTTGGTGTAAATCCGGCTTTCTCACTTTCCCCAAAAAATATTTTAAAGAGAATAAAAATTTCGAAAAAAATTCGTTTTGGGATATGTCGGGTTGCAAATTAGACATACTGTATTAACTAGGTATGTTTGATTTCTCATTTCCTCACTTCATATTCACCCCTATTTCTACTATGTCCAATATCCTTTTGCGACTATATTTTGCAAACGATACTTGGTTTGCCCCAGTGTTCCACTGCTTTATTTGTATTATTATTTTATCTCAATTTAAATTCTCTTCGCTCATTTAAAGGGCACTATTTGGATCTTATGATTTTCCTAAATTATAATTGTCTACCAAATTTGTTACTTATTACTTGCATAGTGTAGTTAATATGCCAATTAAACAAGCTAAATGCATACATATTGGCGACAGTAGTAAATTCATGAATTTAATGCATAAATACAGAACTAGAACACAGATGTTATGATGGATGATAGTGAATTCATGTGGAAATAACGAATTTCTATTAGGAATTTAAGCTAAGATATTGTTGGTTTTGCCGAGTATAGTGACAGGAAGACGTAATACTATTTAAGTTTCCAATATTTATTTATCATGAGTTTGTAAACCTATTCATATTAAAGCATTTATTGATTGATAGTCAATCAAAAGTACGAAATATGGGCTTTGTAAATCATATATAGTAGCTATGAAATGGATATTTAAGCTGTCTCCAGTCCTGGATAATATATTAAAAAATTGTTTTACATGGTAAAAAGGCTAATAGAGAGCATACACTATTTATTTTAGTTTCTGAGCTTTTGACATTGAGCACAATGTTAAATTCAAATATTCTCTGATGATATTTGCCCAATGCCCAATGTCGAAAGCTCAGAAAGTAAAATAAATAGTAGAAGTTTTCCTATTAGCCTTCCTACCGTGTTATATTAATATGCCTATGTCTCAGGTAGAATATCAATATGTATGGAGTTAAGAAAGTTTTTAAAATACTAATGTAAAGCTAATGCTTTTATTTTGAATCTACACATATTGTAATTGTCTTTGGATTAGTAGTGTATGGGACTACCGATCGATGAAGAATTTCCTTCTCAAGCGAAATTCAATTCTCAGAGTATAGTTGGCAAGGTATCAAGATATGACATTAAATTAAGGATAAATTTTTCAATTAAGGTAGGACTTGTGCAGCACAAGTCCTACCTTGTGCTACGCATTTGTACAGTGAAAAGGTATGTGGATGGGAAAGTCTTCATTTCCTTCTACTTTGGGAATACTTTGTTGCATTAATTACGTAATAACAAAACTGATGTAAACAACATCGAAACGTTAAACATAAATTTCATAAATTGTAAATTTAACTGACGTAATTTCATATGACTGACTTTATTTAATCCTTTTGCTTCAATAAGGCATGTCTTATTCTTAGTTCTTTCCCAAATGCAATTTTTGTAATTGCTTGGGAATAAAAATGCAGCTTTTTTGCGTTTCTGTATTTTTAAAAAGAGTTGATTTCCTTTTAATTTTTACCAAAAAGCAGCTTTTTCAAAAATCCTGATTCTCTTGCTTTTTCAAAAATCCAGATTCTCTTGCTTTTTAAAAAATCCAGATTCTCTTGCTTTTTAAAAAATCCAGATTCTCTTGCTTTTTAAAAAATCCAGATTCTCTTGCTTTTTAAAAAATCCAGATTCTCTTGCTTTTTAAAAAATCCAGATTCTCTTGCTTTTTCAAAAATCCAGATTCTCTTGCTTTTTCAAAAATCCAGATTCTCTTGCTTTTTCAAAAATCCAGATTCTCTTGCTTTTTCAAAAATCCAGATTCTCTTGCTTTTTCAAAAATCCAGATTCTCTTGCTTTTTCAAAAATCCAGATTCTCTTGCTTTTTCAAAAATCCAGATTCTCTTGCTTTTTCAAAAATCCAGATTCTCTTGCTTTTTCAAAAATCCAGATTCTCTTGCTTTTTCAAAAATTCAGATTCTCTTGCTTTTTAAAAAATCCAGATTCTCTTGCTTTTTCAAAAATCCAGATTCTCTTGCTTTTTCAAAAATCCAGATTCTCTTGCTTTTTCAAAAATCCAGATTCTCTTGCTTTTTCAAAAATCCAGATTCTCTTGCTTTTTCAAAAATCCAGATTCTCTTGCTTTTTCAAAAATCCAGATTCTCTTGCTTTTTCAAAAATCCAGATTCTCTTGCTTTTTCAAAAATCCAGATTCTCTTGCTTTTTCAAAAATCCAGATTCTCTTGCTTTTTCAAAAATCCAGATTCTCTTGCTTTTTCAAAAATCCAGATTCTCTTGCTTTTTCAAAAATCCAGATTCTCTTGCTTTTTCAAAAATCCAGATTCTCTTGCTTTTTCAAAAATCCAGATTCTCTTGCTTTTTCAAAAATCCAGATTCTCTTGCTTTTTCAAAAATCCAGATTCTCTTGCTTTTTCAAAAATCCAGATTCTCTTGCTTTTTCAAAAATCCAGATTCTCTTGCTTTTTCAAAAATCCAGATTCTCTTGCTTTTTCAAAAATCCAGACTCTCTTGCTTTTTCAAAAATCCAGATTCTCTTGCTTTTTCAAAAATCCAGATTCTCTTGCTTTTTCAAAAATCCAGATTCTCTTGCTTTTTCAAAAATCCAGATTCTCTTGCTTTTTCAAAAATCCAGATTCTCTTGCTTTTTCAAAAATCCAGATTCTCTTGCTTTTTCAAAAATCCAGACTCTCTTGCTTTTTCAAAAATCCAGATTCTCTTGCTTTTTCAAAAATCCAGACTCTCTTGCTTTTTCAAAAATCCAATCTTTCTTGCTTTTTCAAAAAACCAGATTGTTTTGCTTTTTAAAAAATCCAGATACTCTTGCTTTTTCAAAAATCCAGACTCTCTTGCTTTTTCAAAAATCCAGACTCTCTTGCTTTTTCAAAAATCCAGATTCTCTTGCTTTTTCAAAAATCCAGATTCTCTTGCTTTTTCAAAAATCCAGATTCTCTTGCTTTTTCAAAAATCCAGATTCTCTTGCTTTTTCAAAAATCCAGATTCTCTTGCTTTTTCAAAAATCCAGATTCTCTTGCTTTTTCAAAAATCCAGATTCTCTTGCTTTTTCAAAAATCCAGATTCTCTTGCTTTTTCAAAAATCCAGATTCTCTTGCTTTTTCAAAAATCCAGATTCTCTTGCTTCTTCAAAAATTCAGATTCTCTTGCTTTTTCAAAAATCCAGATTCTCTTGCTTTTTCAAAAATCCAGATTCTCTTGCTTTTTCAAAAATCCAGATTCTCTTGCTTTTTCAAAAATCCAGATTCTCTTGCTTTTTCAAAAATCCAGATTCTCTTGCTTTTTCAAAAATCCAGATTCTCTTGCTTTTTCAAAAATCCAGATTCTCTTGCTTTTTCAAAAATCCAATCTTTCTTGCTTTTTCAAAAAACCAGATTGTTTTGCTTTTTAAAAAATCCAGATACTCTTGCTTTTTCAAAAATCCAGATTCTCTTGCTTTTTCAAAAATCCAGATTCTCTTGCTTTTTCAAAAATCCAGATTCTCTTGCTTTTTAAAAAATCCAGATTCTCTTGCTTTTTAAAAAATCCAGATTCTCTTGCTTTTTCAAAAATCCAGATTCTCTTGCTTTTTCAAAAATCCAGATTCTCTTGCTTTTTCAAAAATCCAGATTCTCTTGCTTTTTCAAAAATCCAGATTCTCTTGCTTTTTCAAAAATCCAGATTCTCTTGCTTTTTCAAAAATCCAGATTCTCTTGCTTTTTCAAAAATCCAGATTCTCTTGCTTTTTCAAAAATCCAGATTCTCTTGCTTTTTCAAAAATCCAGATTCTCTTGCTTTTTCAAAAATCCAGATTCTCTTGCTTCTTCAAAAATTCAGATTCTCTTGCTTCTTCAAAAATTCAGATTCTCTTGCTTTTTCAAAAATCCAGATTCTCTTGCTTTTTCAAAAATCCAGATTCTCTTGCTTTTTCAAAAATCCAGATTCTCTTGCTTTTTCAAAAATCCAGATTCTCTTGCTTTTTCAAAAATCCAGATTCTCTTGCTTTTTCAAAAATCCAGATTCTCTTGCTTTTTCAAAAATCCAGATTCTCTTGCTTTTTCAAAAATCCAGATTCTCTTGCTTTTTCAAAAATCCAGATTCTCTTGCTTTTTCAAAAATCCAGATTCTCTTGCTTCTTCAAAAATTCAGATTCTCTTGCTTTTTCAAAAATCCAGATTCTCTTGCTTTTTCAAAAATCCAGATTCTCTTGCTTTTTCAAAAATCCAGATTCTCTTGCTTTTTCAAAAATCCAGATTCTCTTGCTTTTTCAAAAATCCAGATACTCTTGCTTTTTCAAAAATCCAGACTCTCTTGCTTTTTCAAAAATCCAGACTCTCTTGCTTTTTCAAAAATCCAGATTCTCTTGCTTTTTCAAAAATCCAGACTCTCTTGCATTTTCAAAAATCCAATCTTTCTTGCTTTTTCAAAAAACCAGATTGTTTTGCTTTTTAAAAAATCAGATTTTTTTGTTTTTTCAAAAAACTGGATTCCTTTGCTTTTTCAAAAAACTTGATTCCTTTGCTTTTTCAAAAAACTTGATTCCTTTGCTTTTTCAAAAAACTTGATTACTTTGCTTTTTCAAAAAAACTTGATTCCTTTGCTTTTTCAAAAAAACTTGATTCCTTTGCTTTTTCAAAAAACCAGATTCTTTTGCTTTTTAAAAAAACAGATGTGTTTGCTTTTAAAGATAACCAGGTTATTTTTTACTTTTAAAAACCCAGATACTTTTGCTTTTTAAAAAAACAGACTTTTCGCGATTTAGCACTTTTTGTAAAATATTTTTCGTTAAGTGATGATATTTCTGGATACGTGCCTGCTTACAGCCCATTTTATACCATTCCTAGACTTATCATTATCATTTAATAGGACTCCTTCCCATAATACAAACTTCCGTTCACGGTGTGACCCCCGACTATCTAAATTCGGGTACTAGATTTTTTTTGTGAACTATCCGTTAAAATGATGATGATAGGAAAAGGATGACTAAAAATGTGAATTAAAGCAGTAAAAGACAATTTTAATATTGTCGATCATTCTACCTGATCATTCGAATAGGTAATACTTGTGAAAAAGTACCATGTTCTTAACTACGCAAAAACCAAGTAAAGTTGTCATTAAAATATATTATTTGAGTAATGCAATCGTTGCCTAAAAATGCTGTACCGTTTGACAGAAGCATAAAGTGTCCGACTGCGTAGGAATTCACTGATTGCCCTAGTCGACTGGGCAGGCTGACATGTCCGACAGATTGCACTGGTTGCCGGTTGGCGCTGACATGTATGGAAATTACAATAGCATTGTTCTAGTAAAGTATTTTTGATAACTTATTATATTTACACCCAAAAGGTTGGCCAAATTAATAGAAGTTTAGCTTTTCCATTAATACAATATTAGTTATATTTGCTGGCTATTTGTTATTTCGTGCCAACCAAAATCAATAAGCATCGTTGAAGAAGTATGTTTCTTTTTTCGACGTGACTTTTATATTCTCTAAATTTAATACTCAGGCATACGTATGTCTCAAGTATTGCGGAGCTAACATGTAATACAGTTTTTAAGTATTTGACCATGCCTCAAAGTAGTTTATATTGGTCGGTACCAAGCTGAAAAGAAAACGATAAATATTTTATGTCCTGTGTTATATTGGTTTATTGTATTTCTGTAACGCCATAGAAAAAAGTGAACAGTGGCAGTATTAACTTTGAAGAGTTTTAAATTATCGTCGGTTGCAAGAATGGTAACATCGCTTTCAGTGAACATATTTTCTTGGTATTTTACATGGGGGAATTTTTGTGGAGGGGTGCCGTTTATTTGGTGCCCAAAGAAAACAGGAAAACATATTGAAGTCGCCACTAGCAGACTAATTTTGTCAAAGTGGTATCTTTTCGTTGCATATACTCATTTATTTTGGTTTTATAATGTAGTGAGGGCTATTTACGAAACAATTTATGGAGATGTAGTTTCGTGCTGCTCCTCCTATTTCTACGTATTAGGAATGAGCGTGGGCATTGTATTTGTCAATGTTACCATTTTTAAAATGAAAGAATTGTGCAGTTTGCTGCATTCTACAATATCAGGTCTTCGCAATTGGAAAAGTAAGTTTTACAACCTTTTTTATTCCAATTTTATAAATGTTGGACAGCATTATTTATTTCAATATAACGTATGCAACTAAAAAATTGCTGCTTTAGGGCAATACTTTAAAAAGAAATATCGAGACAGGCCGTCTGCTGTGGAGGCCATCCTCTTCTTACAATATTTTGTTGCTGTGTCTTTTCCGTTCGTGTTTGGAAGTTTGATATTTGTACTTCCTTCAGATCCGCTTTTCATCACCTCCACATTAAATCCATCTGATGAGTTTTACTGGTACTATTTTGCTCCCCTGGCTTTGATCCACATTTGGTGGTCATTTTGTGTACTAGCCAATGCCTTTTTTCACATGGAGGTGATACTACTTGTCAGTATTTCTTTCAAAGAGTTCTTTGACGAATTAAGGCAAGTCATGTGTTTAAAATTTTCAATTCTGAATAATCTTGTATTTTAGTTATAAAGTATTTTGGCTTTAAGAGTTTGCCACGGTTTCGAGCCAAATAATTTTCGTATTAAGTTTTGTAAACATAATGTTTAAAAAATTTCCGTAAAAAAAACTAACGTACGCAATAAATTTTTATACAGTTTTGGAAGGATCAAATATCATACCTACGATAAGCTTCGCAAACCGTCAACTTTGAAGCAAGTCTACAGATACTGTCAAATAATGGCTGGCCAAACAAACGATGCATACAATGTTATGCTTTTGCTCTGTCAGTTCTTAATTAAAAGAAAGATATACATTGCCAATTTCTTGATTATTGTCCACATTAGTAAAATGCACATTTTAAAAACAACATATATGATTTTAATGGTTATGATAGCGAGTGCAGGAGGGATTGTCAACATTTTCATGTCATCAATTTTCTACGAACACAGCTCTACATGCATCGACTCTTGGAGACGTAATATCTCAAATACAAGTTGGTCAACCCATGAAAAGAAAATCTTTCGGAAGTTCACAACTTCTTGTATGCCTTGCAAGCTTTGCTTTGGCCGATTCTCAATTGTAAGGCGAAAGAAAATTCCAAAATTTATATTGTCTATCAGTCTTGGAACTTTGCAGGCTATTTTAACATTTCGCAAATACAAAACCTAATACAAAAATGTTTCCCAATTATCTAGATTTTGCACAATATGTCTAGATATATGGCTATATAATATAATTCAATCCACTGGTACAAAATATATATTATCTGATGTTTATCTATTTTATAAGGAATAGAATATTTGTTGAATTGCTTATATATTTTTATAGCTAATAGCTTATATCTATTTATATATGTACAGTTGGCTACTTTGATCGTCGAACCCAAACGAAGTAGAAATGGAAAAAGCCATTTTCAAAATAAATAGTGTTAGCTTGCTTACATGTTGAATAATTTGCTTCATCAATTCAATACAACGTATTTATTAAAGCGAAAAGGTTGGTAGCATTTACTAATAACTCAAATGTACAGGGTGGCCCGGAAACAAGTATACGTGGACTTTGCCCGCTAATAACTCGATACCTGGTATTTTGGACATTATCAAACTCAAAATGTAAAAATTAACAGATGAAAATTCAAATATTTCAGATAAAATTAAGATTTTTACTTGTTTACGTTTTTACTTGTTACTGTTACAAGTAGAGCCTTTCAGTTACTCGTTGCACCTCAAGACGCTTGTTGCACTAAAAATGTATCCATTTTCATGTTTATTGGCATTATTACATGTTCCATAAATTAATACTCAAGTAATAATGAAATATGCGCTGAATTCATATTAAATAATAGCAATTCCAGTAAATGGATATCATTTACTGGAATTAGCATAATGACGTCAGAGCAAAAAGCTGGCTTTTTCCTAATTTGGGAGCGACTTTTTCAGCAAAAAACTTTTTGACTTTGGTCGAACATTGCATAGTAGTTGTTGTTTTCAGTGTATATGTACAGACGATATATGTAATATATCGCCTGTCTAGTTTTGAAGATTACTGTTTTTCATATATTTTAATGAATACCGTAATTCAGTGGCTTGAAAACAATTAGCTTTCGTTAAAATGCCCAGTGACAGGTTATAAACAATGCGGAATTACAGTAATTTTGTTCTTTATTTCTATTTAAAATTCCTAATGGCAGAGCAGTAAGCAATTTTAATCTAAAATTGTGTAGAGCCGAAATAATAACTATTTTGGAGAAAAAATACCAAAATTAATACTAGAAAAAGTAATTCTTTGCCACATACATTTAACCTCAGTAATTATTACTGATGTTATTCGTTATTATGGTTATTACTACTTTTGTAACTTCTTTTTACGAATAAACGGATGCTAAATAGTTAATACACGATTCAATATACATTTTACAAATTTTATATCCAATAATTATTTACTTAAGAAGTATTCTAAATAAACTTTAGGTTCTAAGTGAACAAATATAGCGACCAATGTTAAAGCACCCTCCGTCAATGAACATAATATTTTGGTCCGGAGGTTGAAAATACAGAGCAGCGCATCGTTCGTTATTGTGGTGATTGCTTGGTTCTCCAGGACTCCATAAATGGTGCAAGACTGTCTGTCCAGTTGACTCCCAGACCCAATGTGTTAAATTATAATCTCTGTATCCAGATGTCCAAACATAAAGATGATCAATCACCGGAATTCCTGTTACAATTATCAACATGACAATAATAAGGATAATTCATCTAAAGAAATGTACAGGGCGGTCCACTTATGTTTACCGCTTTACAATTGTTAACTATTACCAAAGGGGGCAAAGATATATGAACCACCTTGTATATAAGACTAGCTTTAACAGTAAAGATGATTTCATCGAAATTTTAGTTCATTGAGTACATAAGCATTAAAAAAATTACCTGAATTATTTTTCACACTAATCTTGTCCATTATGAAATCTCTTTCTTCTACCGATTCCAAATCGAGAAGCTTAAAGCCTTGCTCATTGCATTTCCTTAAGGCGGAAGACCAGTTTACCTTTATTTATATTACAAAGTCATGTAAAATTTGTTGCTGCTTACAGTATAACATTAATTATATACAGTGAAGGGCCAAAGTCGCGCACCATTTAGGGAAATAATATGGCGTTTGGGACCTAAGTCACGCACCATAGGGAAATGCACGCAATGTTTGAAAATATCTCTCAAACAGTTTAAGAGGCATGTTCAAGCATCGTACCTAATGCCGTTTCCCTATGGTGCGTGATTTAAGGCTCTTCACTGTACTCATAATGAAATCATTTACAGATTCGCAACAATTATTCATTTATAAGTTAGTTAAACAAGTATACTGAAATTTACCACTTTTTAAATAAAAATAACAACAATTAGAATAAATTTCATTAATTATATTATTTAGAGAATTCTCACCAAGTCATCCCCCATGTAATAGCGATATACATTACCGTGCCATTTCCATTCAAGTGTAAACGGAGGTAATGCAGTTGATGGCAATCCATTTAGAAAGGCAGTGAATGGTTGGGAAACTCCACTTTGACCGTTTTTATTACTCTTGTCAACTAAAAATAATAGTAATATTAAATGACAATTGAAAACCAAGTGAATATTTTTAAATTTTGAGAAAACTATACTTATAAAAATTATTATGCTTTCCTATATGAAAATTGTGGCTGATATTTAAAAACATTACCGTTTATTAGTAACCCTAAAATTGCGAACAATAAAATGGCGATTATGAATGCAAAAACTGCAATTATTGTCAAAAGATGGTGAAAACTTAAATAGCGCACGGTTGGCTTTGATTGTTCTTCATCTAATAATGCAGAAACTGGGAAGTCTGCCATTGTAGACTTATTTGAAGCGGATTCGTCTCAGAACTGATCTTAGAGGAGCTCAATAATATATTAAAATAATTTTGAGAACCACAATGTGAAGATTACCGACAAAATGACATCCTTGATGGAAAATAATCTCTATGCTCATTAAATACTTAAATATATTGTACTATTTACTTCATAGCCAAGCAAAGCCAATAAATAAAATCTTGTTCCTTTGTCATCGCTTTAATTTTAGAACGGAAGCTTTACAATAAATACTGAGAAATTCTTTAAATTTTGATAACTATAATAATATAACATTGATGAGCATTATTCCTACCACCGTTTTTTTCTCTTCATATCTATCTAGGATAGGAGTATAACATGCATTACAGACGTTACATCCGCTTTACTTCTCTAACACTTTATAATATTTAAATCGCCATTTATGTGAAAATATAATTTTCGTTTTCACATAAAAGGGATTATACAGATTGTTTCAAATCAAGCGAAGTTGAAACTTAAACACAAAAACTATATATTTCTTGTTGCAATGCTGTTGACAATATATTGACAAAAATAATTAAGGTATTAAAACTACAAAATATTATTTAATTGCAATACTCTAGTTGTGAAAATTTCACAACATCTACAGTAGCATTAAAGAGCAAAAAGTAAACTAAATCAGTGAAAATCAAATATATTTTGTAACTTAATTTGAAGAATAATATGATACTAGTATGATTCAACGTGTATATACAATTTATCAAGTAACTTCAAAATTACAACTGAAACATTTATCACATTAGAGTTTTCTTATTTTACTAAAGCCGACTATTCTCATTCTCAGGTGCCTAGAATAGAATGAACGTTTCCATAGTGTAAGTTTAGAGTTTTCTCATTTGTAAATCTCAAGTTACAGATGGTGCACGCAAAGGGCCTTTCTCCAGTGTGGCATTGAATGTGCTTCTCCAAGGTCGATTTGTAAACGAAACCTCTTTCGCACAGAGGACAAACGAATGGGTTTCTTTTCGTATGTTTAGACACAAAATGCAGAGCACATCTCCACCGGCAGTAGAAGCGTCGCTCGCAGACGCTGCACTGAAATCCTCCGAGGTGGTCGTGGGACATCACCCAATGCTGTCTGAAGCACAACAGATTTTTCAACACTTTCTCACACTTCAGACATTTGTATCCGTTCGGCAACTCTAAAAAATATACAACATACCGAATTACAACAAAAACTTAAAACTGACAAACCGGAAAATATGAAAAAATCTTACTTTTGCTCCCTTGTTCTAAGTTGTTCCTTAAATTCGGATTTTTGGGCAACTCGATTATTTCCCCAGGTTTAATTTGATTGTAGATTTCCGCTTTGTTGGCAGGCATCTTTTCACAGTCTGACCTATATTTCAATTTTTGTCAATATTTAGGCAACACTGAATAACGTAGACTATAGTTATATATAGACATTAAATGTTTTTGCCAACTGAAAACGAATTTGTTAATTAATAACTGCATTTAGATACTCAAACTTACTTTTCTCCAGTTTCATTTGAATTGTTCGAATATATTTTTTGTCCCTCTGCTGTTTTTGTGTAAATAGTTGTTGGAGCAGATTGAGGTTCTTCATTTTGGTCGAGGAATTTGGAGCATTCGTTCAAATTGACGTGACCGCTTTTCATTCCATCCGCAATCAGAAATCGATCTTCGTCAATCCCTTCAAAGGGCATTTCATCAATTTCCAGTTCTCCTTTCGTTGGGATTCTCATCGGAATCACTTCTCTATTTTCAAAATCGTATTCGTCTTGGTTATCATTACGGAAGCTTTCACTACTATTTTCTAGGTCGATTTCCCCTGGAGGCCCCGGTATAGCTTTTTCTAATTCAGCAGCTAAAAAATGTTGATCTTCTGGGTCTGAGTCGATTCCTACAGAGTTGCTAATTTCACTGTTTAAACCCTGCAGGTTATTTAAATGCATTTTCTTGATGTGCTTTCGACAGCTGGCCAAGCAATAGAATTTTACATCACAAGTTGCACATTGATAATTCCTAACTCCAAAATGAACACGCTCTACGTGTTTTACCATTTTAAGCCGGAAAAGAAATTTTCTTCCACAAAAAGAGCACGAAAATTCCGATTCACTACCTGAAATGTAAAAATACATTTTTCATTTTTCAAAAACAAACCAATGCAACACTGGGAGTAACAAAGTATCGTAGACAGTATTAATATTTCTGTTTAACTGAAAAGAATTTGTGATTTACCTGTGAAATGATCTTCCACTTTTGGGTACTCTTTGATTTTTAATTTAATGACTCCCACCAAAAGGGAAGGGGGTTCAACTCTGATCCTTTTTTTCCTGGGCGGCTTCAGTGGTGGCGAATAATTAAATAATCTTTCAGGGTGCATTTTTCGAACGTGTGTGGCTACGGAGTGTCTGTGATGCTGTTTGTAGTTGCAGAACTCACATTTAAAACGGAAATTTCCTAAATGAACTACCATTAGATGAATTTTCACTGAATCCGCATGTTTCGCCATCATCGGACACAACATGCAGGAATACTTACCAGTCTCTATTTCTGTATACATTAAAATATGAAAATTAATATTGCAGAAAAACAGGCCTGAAATTCTTAAAAGACCGTAAAATTAAGTTTTTGACTTCTGAAAAATCATTGCTTAGTATTTTAACGTCAAGGCTACAAAAAGTAGCCAATTTGCAGAAATAAACAATTAAAATTTTACGATCATTTGAGAATTCCAGCCCAGAATAGTAATTCTAAAATCATTGGTGTCAATTTCTTATGCAAACTACCAAATATTAGAAACATTAGTAATTTAATATAATTAAATGTAAATTACTTACTTTGAATACATTTCTTTGTAAACTCCAAATCCGATTTAATGGAATTTAATTTTATCACACCGTCCTGATATTTACTTTTACATCTGTTTAAATTAAAAATACCTATATAAAAATTTCAATTTTGTTACTACATTAAATGCTGATAATAATAATTATTCACCTTTTCTCTTGTTCCACTCTTTTTTGGATTTCAGCTGCAACATCGGTCCTTTCTTCTTTATGACTATATAGAACATGAAGACCACAATCAGATCTACGGTAAAACTGCTGAGCACAATATTTGCATTGATATCTTTTAATATCTTTGTGGTACTGATTACAATGGTGTACTGCGCCTGTGTATGTTGTTGACTGGGAATTACAAAATCGACACGAGTATTTCCCATCGTCACCTTAAAAATAATTCAATCACAACTTAAATTGAAACAATAAAGTATATTTTTATGAAATAAAATCTTACAGAGATAATAATACTCCAATTCTTCTGCACTCAGTGGAATAATTGTGTTTACAAGGTCCCCGTTTAAAATTAAAATTTCGTCTTCATTCAAATCTTTAAAAACAGAATTCTGGGACGGAGTTCTGAAATTCTGAATCTGTTTGATTTTGTCTCCCGTCCTTGTACTTGGGTAAATCCTACAATAGTGGCAATATATTATATTGCAATTAATTAGAAATATCCTCTTTAGAATACGCCTCTACGGTTTAAATTATTGTATATCATAAAACTAAAACACAATGTAAGGCTGAAAATCCACTTACTTTTGCAAACGAACAATATCAATGACAGGAAGATAATCTATATTAAAGGAATGTATATGAATTTAATAAAACTTTTAGATGTCTTGCTTTTAGCAATAACTTTTTACCTTGTACGACCAGCTTTCTGAAATATTCAGATTTACCAGTATCAGTAACTTCATTCGACGTCAGTCTCAACTCTTCACTAATTTGTCTGCTGATGGGCATGGAGAGTAATATTTCAGTCTTTATTTTCAGTTTCATTTCATGTATTATTTCTTCACTATACTTCACATTTAATATTTCCAGTAAGTCGTGTAATTCCAAAAGTCGAGAATTGCAGGACACACACATCAGAGGGAATATTTGCAGTTTCAACTGAACTGCTTTTAACTGCGGTGCGCCAACTGCAGAGCTAAACGATGCAAAAACTGAAGACGTTATTGGTAATCCATTTTCTCCCAAGGATTTAAGACACACGAGGCATGTCAGTTCGTTTTGAAAATAATTGCAAGGTTTCGATGAAATAATCATCCGTGAATGATTAAAACTGGGCACTGATCGATTCCTACAGCGACCTTCACTTTTGTGGTAGACCTTCAGGTGTTTGAAACAATCTGATCTGTCGTAAAACTTCATGTGGCAAAAGGAACATTGATATCGTTTTATTTTCTTATGGATCGTATTAATATGCCGAGTTGCGTTTTTCCTTTCTAATATAATCGAAGAACACAGCTTGCATTTGAATTTGCCACCAATATCTAAAATTAAAAATAAACATTACACAAAATTTATCACCAATTAATTAACAGATCACAGTTGCTTTAATATCTAACAAATCTAACAATACAAAACACTGGTTTTGTTTACAAACCTTCCATGTATTGGTTCCATTCCTCTGGCGCAACCATCAGCTGATCATCTTTCACTAAATGAATTATTTCAGTAATTTCAGCCACTTGTTGGTCAGAACTGGATATAACAACCGTTGGATTCCAATCTAAGCAAATAAATCCAAATCATAAGGAAACCGTCTGAAATAAAAGTATTAAAGTGGGTTAAATTGTTCATTTAACCCTTATATAAGTTTATTTATGGCTTGTGGTAGTTAATGAAAATTGTAAAGCCACCTTGTACTGCAGCACTTCGAAAAATATCTACTGCATCAGTCCAAGAAATGTTATCAGGAAGAGAAGGAACCGGAAGTTGCTTAGAACAATTTAACTTTTCAGCTGACGTTGATTTTAGTATTTTTATTTTGGTGTTCCGAACTATACCGTCAATTTTCCTTTTAATTGCATTTAAATCTTCCTTATATTCCGATAATATTCCAATTTTCTTGCCACAAGCAATACAGAAGTTTGGCAAATCCAACATTGCATCCCACTTCCATTTGTACTTTTGATTGTAGGTTTCTTCTTCGATTTCAAATATTTGCAAACAATTGTCAAATAAACGCTTGTTGTTGATTATTGTCATTGGTGCATTAATTAGGTCGTAACTTTTTCGGCAAATAATGCAAACTCGGCTTTCGTGGTTTTCCAATGCCATTTTCTCCAGCTCCAATAATTTTAAACATCAAAGCACTTTCCGAAAGCTGTCGCGGTCCGAGTCCGATTATAAGTAAAGAGAAAAGTAAACATTATCACTGCCATAAATACTAATTAAGCTATTAAATTAAAAGCCCGTGAAAGTTTTTGTTTGTCTTATATAAATCTAAACTTGAAACAACTTTGATGTGAACTCGGCAAAAAGTAAAGCAGGGAATTTGAGTTTGTTCCCGCACTTTAAGTCAGTATTTATACATTCTACAGAAAAGCTGGTAAGCATAAAGTGTGTGCATTTTTCATTGTTTGGCTGTTGGAGAGGCTTTTTAATATCTTCATTATTTATGGTACACTTTACAACGGTGGACATTTGTCTATTTAACGACATGATGCCCGATATCACATACATAAGCCAAACCGGTGTCCGTCATGTTCCCCGATAACAGCCGTATTTGAAGCCCAAAAAATATGAAAAGTATACCAAAAATTCAGAAATTAAATTACCTAGGCTAAGTTTGTTGAATGAACACTATCTGACCTTTGGCCTTTCAGTTATTCACCAAAACGTGAAAGGCTACATACATAAGCTAAATATTGCCCTGCTTGGCAAAGTCAAATCGCGTAACCAATTACAAAAACAACCCCAAAACAGCAAGCTCTTCAATGCGTATTTGTATTTCGTTTGGCGTTTACTGCTTTTCTGTGTTTGTCAGATCTTTCGAGTCCATTTTCGTAATTTTGATTGGAAATTTCGTTTTATATCGTGGCTTCGATTTCGATTTGAACATCTGTCAATACACATGGCTACGATCGGTATGTTAGCTACATTGCATTTGTTCATTCACTCAAAACAAATAGCTGCGCATTAATATTGTTCATAATTGTTTCAGTTTTCATTTACTAAAAAAGCCTGCGTATTTTAATTGAAATACCTGGGCTTCTTAGAAGGAGTGGTGTTATTTATTTTATATTTTCACAATGAAACATTTCAAATTTAAGATAGTGCACTAAATACAGTAAGCTGATTTCATTTTTTTAATACATTGCATTCCTTCTCAATGAAGATAATTAATAACAACCATTTATGTTGTATAGTGCATTCACCTTTTTTTCGCTCAGCTGTTTCAAAAATGAAATAATCATTTCTATTGCACATTGTGAAACGTTAAATCTGTGATTTTTGAAATAAGTTATTTAATCGTCGTGTATTGTGTAACTTACTCCCATCATTCTGGCAACTACAGTATTATGAATGTATATTATAATTATAGATTTTATTCATTTCATTACTGTAGAATCTATTCCGTTATGATAGGAAATGATATGTAAAAAAGAGAGGCAATCTACTAAAGTGGCTCAGGTCCAAATTAGACGCAGGCACACTTAGATTGACTCATCTACTTATCTACTTATACCTCTTGGTTTCTGTAATTCCGTGCGTTCGTAACATGTTCAATTTACGACCGTTTTTGAAGTCCCAGAAACTTCAAAATTATCTCAAAAAATAGCTATATAGCTAACTTAGGCTCATGTGAAGATAAATATTGCCCTGCTTGGCAAACCCATGTTGCGCTACCAATTACAAAACCTACTCCACAACACAACAACATCATCTTCATTGCAATTTGCATTTCGCTTACAGTTTTCTGTTTTCCAGTGCTTTGCTGTACATTTGAGTTCGTTTTCATCAGAGTGATTGAAGATTCCTTATTTTCATCTTAATTTCGATATCGTTTTCAGGATCTGACAAATAACCTTCCTGCGACTGGTATACTAACTACATTGCATTCCTTATTTCAATTAAAGTCTTTTAATATTGTTCATAATTATGTCAGCCATCGTTTACTAAAAAGGCTTGCGTATTTTAATTAAAATACCTGCGCCTTTCAAGAAGAGAGGTGCTATTTACTACGTGATTTAACAATAAAAGATTTCAAATCGCGAATATCATTGCAGTAAATATTCCTATCTGCTTTCAAACAAATGTATTGTGTTTAATGAAATTGCATTTCGTTTTAATTAATGTAGGATGCTGCAATATAACCAGCAATGATGTCTGTGTAATTAAAGTGTAATTTAACAAATAAATATTTAAAATTACAAACGTCATTGCACCGACCGTAAATTTGGGGAAACAGACAGAGGTGTAGCGTAAGGGGGAGCAGACCGTAATTGTGGGGAAACAGACAGAGGTGTAGCATAAGGGGGAGCCGACCGCAAATGTGGGGAAACAGACAGAGGTGTAGCATAAGGGGGAACCGACCGCAAATGTGGGGAAACAGAGGTGTAGCATAAGGGGGAGCCGACCGTAGATGTGGGGAAGCAGACAGAGGTGTAGCATAAGGGGGAGCCGACCGTAGATGTGTGGAAGCAGACAGAGGTGTAGCATAAGGGGGAGCCGACCGTAAATGGGGGGAAGCAGACAGAGGTGTACCATACGGAGGTATTTTAAGACAAAACGTCGAGTAAATTTAAAGTTAGATGTTACAATTTTATTTAATCAATGTTTTTATGAACAAAACCAATGCACACGGTTTTGTTAACCCTAGGCTTTTGTTACCGCCTGTCCGAAGAATGGAGGGCACCGCCTTTGAAGGCATAAGATCAATGTAAATTTTAGAATTTAAAGTAAATATTTTTTTACTAACACGCCGTTTATTAACGGCTAGATACTGTTACTGCCAGTCCGTAGGACGGGTAATTTACTAGTTTATATAAAAGCAAAACTATTTCCTGAAGTCGCTCCATATTCTGGTATTTCATTTTTTTTAAATGTATACACAAAAACCAATCCTTCATACTACCAAAACCATCATAGAGAATTAACATTATGTGTGGCCACAAGTCATGCATCATAGGAAAGTAACATTATGTGTGGCCACAAGTCGGGCATCATAGGAAAGTAACACTGTGTGTGGCCACAAGTCGGGCATCATAGGAAAGTAACACTGTGTGTGGCCACAAGTCGGGCATCATAGGAAAGTAACACTGTGTGTGGCCACAAGTCGGGCATCATTGGAAAGTAACACTGTGTGTGGCCACAAGTCGGGCATCATAGGTTAACAAATGTTTAAGTAATCTCTAAAGTAAATTCTCTAGAAAGAAATGAACACTTTGCCATCCATACCTTTTCACTATACAAATGCGCAGCACAATCTTAATGGAAAAATTTAGCCGTAATTTAATGCCGTATCTTGATACCTTGCCAACTATACTCTGAATTGAATTTCGCTTTAGAAGGAAATCCTTCATCGATCGGTGTTCTCATACACTTTTAACACTAAGGCAATTACAGTATGTGTAGATTCAAAATAAAAGCATTATTAGTATATTCCGAATTAAGGGCCCCTTCCGAAATGAGGGACCCCTGGGGCCCTTATTACGGCCAAACCTGCCTTAAACGGCTCTTCGAACAATAAGAGCCCCTTTCGAAATAAGGGCCCCTACCCAAATATATGCATTGAGATTAGCAGCATTGCTGTGTGTATTTATTCCACCTACGTATATAGGTACATAACATATGTCACTGTTATCTCTCAGCAGAAATTATACAAATGGTAAGTATTATAAACCGTTGGTAAACGCTGTGGATAAGTGGACGAAATTTAAATTTTTTTATTATGATCATGATGATCATCGTATATTTCCCGAACCAATGGACCGATTGACTTCATCTTCAAACTCATGCTTCCCCAGGTAAATACACGCTAAAAAGTCCCCTATGACTTTCTGCAAATCCGTATTGAAACTTCTTGACCAACGTACCGATTTTTGTATCCATAGCGTTTACGTTTAAGTTTTAGTACGTACTGCGTACAGAAAGAAGTCAGTACGTTGGTACATCAATCGTATACTTCCGTACAACAATCAAAAGAATTCCCTACCGCTTTGTAAGCAGCCCCTACTTCGAAGTAGTACGCATCTGTACTGACTTACTGTACGAACGTACAAAAAAAGAAGACCTTAGCCTGCTTCGATCCCTAGACTTCCTGCTCGCTATCAGCCGCCCTACTAACTGAGCCATTTACTCAGTATGAGTTATGATGGTCTTTTTCCTTAACTCATTGTTTCTGTCTGACGTTACCCCAAAAATAATTTAAAAGGGAATGCGTACTGATTTTATTTGTAAAATGAGTACTTAACGCCAAAACCTACTATCTTTTTATTTTAAATATGCAGGTTTTGTGCACTGTACTTACCTCAAGTATATACGTCCTGAAAAATGTTTTAGTACGCAGGCATATTGAACTTTTTTTTAGAGTGTACATTCTTAACTCAATACATTCCAGAGTCCGACGCCGGTGCCGCGCCGCCGGCGCGCCGCCGACGCCGCCGCAAAATTTTGATCGGCGCGCCGCTGAGCAAATTTTATGGCGCCGCCTTCAAAAATTAAAAATTTTACAAATTTTAGTCTATATTTACAAAGTTTTTCTGTAAATAATTGGGTCAGTGTTAAATTCAATAGCTTTATTATGGTTTTTCCATGAATATAAAGTGTAGTAACCCTTTATTTTAACAAAAAAGTAATAACTCATTTTCAAAAACGCTAAAAATGAGCTATAAATGGTATTTTTTCTGGTCACGCCGCGCCGACCTCATTTTGTCGGCGTCAGCCGGCGCGCCGCCGCCGCCGAGAGTCTCCGGGGTACCACGCCGCCGCCGCCAAATTTTCATCGGCGTCGGACTCGGATACATTCCCATATTCTACCTCAGACATAGGCATTTTAATATAATACGGTAGGAAGGCTGATAGGAAAACTTCTACATTTATTCTACTTTCTGAGCTTTCGACATTGAGCAAATACTATCAGAGAATATTTGAATTTGACATTGTGCTCAATGTCAAAAGCTCAGAAACTAAAATTAATAGTGTATGTTCTCTATTAGCCTTTTTACCGTTTAGAACAATTTCTCAATATATTATCCAGGACTGGAAACACGTTAAATATCCATTTCTTAACTACTATATATGATTTACAAAGCCCATAATATTTCGTACTTTCAATTTACTATATTTCTATTACCAAGCGATCAATAAATGTTTTAATATGAATAAGTATACAAACTCAGGATAACTCAGTATTGGAATATTAAATAGCATTACGTCTTCTGTCGCTGTCCTCGGCAAAACGAGCAATATCTAAGCTTAAATTCCAAATAGAAATTCGCTATTTCCACATGAGTTCACTTTAATCCATCATAACATCTGTGTTCTGTATGTATGCATTAAATTCATGAAAATTTACTATTGTCGTCAATATGTATGCATTTAGCTTGTTTAACTGGCATATTATATTAACTACACTATACAAGTAATAAGTAACATATTTGGTAGATAATTATAATTTAGGAAAATCATAAGATCCAAATAGTGCCCTTTAAATGAGGCAAGACAATTTAAATTGAGATAAAATAATAATACAAATAAAGCAGTGGAACACTATGGCAAACCAAGTATCATCTGCGAAATATAGTGGCAAAAGGGATATTTGACATAGTATAAATAGGGGTGAACATGAAGTGAGGAAATGAGAAATCAAACATACCTAATAAATACAGTATGTCTAATTGGCAACCCGACATACCCCAAAATGGTTTTTTTGAAATTTTTATTCCCTTTAAAATATCTTTTGGGAAAAGTGAGAACGCCGAATTCACACCAAACAAAACCGCAACAGCAATTTTGAAAAAATTCAAAACATTTTTTTCGAAATTTTGATGTTTTAAAATTTTTTCCAAAATTTCTTCTGAGGTGTTGTTTGGTGCAAATTCGGTACTATCTCATTTTGCCCCAACAAAATTAAAAGAAATGTTTTTAGCGGTTCTAAGATATGTGGAGTCTTAAAATTTACGTACTGTAGTTATGAGCTCCGTTTGTTTCATGGTTCCACACAGGGCTCGCTCCCACTGTCTTCATTCTTGCGTTTGGTTTCTCATATACAGTGCGGAGCAGTAATATCATGGTATGTATGTTATGCATGTACGTGTTGGCTTTGATACCCCCGTCAAGCTAAACGCGAGCAATTTAAATGCACTGTACTTCTTTATACACCTGACATTGCATTTTTCATTGTTTGCCTGTTTGAGAGGCTTTTTAATATTTTTCACTATTTGCAATATAAGCAATATGCAATGGAAGTTCCCATTCTATACCATTCCTAGTCTTATCATTATCATTTAATAGGGCTCCTTCACATAATACAAATTTCCGTTTACGTTGTGACCCCCGAATATTTAAATTCGGGTAACAGATTTTTTTGTGAACTACCCGTTAAAATGATGGTGATAAGAACAGGATGACTATAAAGTTGGCTTAAAGCAGTAAAAGACAATTTTAATATTGTCCGTCATTCTGATGTGACACTAAAATCAAATTATAGGCATCGGCTCCAAAAGAATTGGTAGCTTCTTTTATTAAGCATTATTCTACGCAACGGTCAACGATCGATTTCCAAACTCCCGAACTTTACCATTCAATATAACAGTTGTTCTTATAAGAACATATGGTACTTTTAACTAAGGTATCGTTCTTACATAATTATCTTCAAAAATCTCATGTATAATATGCATTTTCAATGCTGCGACATGTGATTGGATGGCGGGATTATGGGTATTTCTACATATAATGCATATTATTTGTGGAAGAATAGGTAATATTTGTGAAAAAGTACCATGTTCTTCACTACGCAAAAAAACAAGTAAAGTTGTCATTAAAATATATTATTTGAGTAATGCAGTCGTTGCCTAAAAATGTTGCACCGTTTGGCTGAAACATAAAGTGTCCGACTGCGGAGGAATTCACCGATTACCCTAGTCGACTGGACAGGCTTGCATATCCGACAGATTGCACTTGTTGCCGGTTGGCGCTGACATTTATAGAAATTACAATAGAATTGTCCTAGTAAAGTATTTTTGATAACTTATTATATTTACACCCAAAAGGTTGGCCAAATTAATAGAAGTTCAGCTTTTGCATTAATACAATATTAGTTATATTTGCTGGCTATTTGCTATTTTGTGCCAACCAAAATCAATAAACATCCTTGAAGAAGTAAGTTTGCTTTGTCGTTATGACTTTTGTATTCTCTAAATTTAATACTCAGGCATACGTATTTTTCAATTATTGCGGAGCTAACATGTAATACAGTTTTTCAGTATTTGACCATGACTCAAAGTAGTTTCTATTGGTCGGTAGCAAGCTGAAAAGAAATCGATAAATAAGTTATGTCCTGTGTTCGATTGGTTTATTGTATTTCTGTAACGCCATAGAGAGAACTGAACAGTTGCAGTATTAACTTTGAAGAGTTTTAAATCATCGTCGGTTGCAAGAATGGTAACATCACTTTCAGTAAACATATTTTCTTGGTATTTTACATGGGGAAATTTTTGTGGAGGGGTGCCGTTTATTTGGTGCCCAAAGAAAACAGGAAAATATGTTGAAATCGCCACTAGCAGACTAATTTTGTCAAAGTGGTATCTATTCGTTGTGTATACCCATTTATTTTGGTTTTATAATATTGTGAGGGCTACGCATGAAACAATTTATGGAGATATAATTTCCTGCTGCTCTTCCTATTGCTACGTATTAGGAACAAGCATTTTTATTGTAAGTGTTAATGCTTCTATTTTTAAAGCGAAAGAAGTCTGCAGTTTGCTGAATTCAAGCTTAACAAATCTTCGGAACTGGAAAAGTAAGTTTACCAACTTTGCCTAGTTTATTATAACTAAATGCATTAGCAATTTCATTAATACGTATGGAACTAAAAATATTGCTGCTTTAGGAAAATACTTAAAAAGGAAATATCAGGACAGACCGTCTGCTGTGGAGGCCATCCTCTTCTTGGCATATTTAAATGCTGTATCTTTTCCTGTCGCACTTGGAGGTGGGATATTTGTACTTCCTTCGGAGCCGCTTTTCATCACTTCAACCCTAAATCTATCTGACGAGTTTTACCGGTATTATTTTGCTCCTCTGGCTCTGATTCACATTTGGTGGTCATTTTGTGGAGTGGTCAATGCTAGTTTTCTCTGGGCAACGGCACTACTTGTCTCCACTTCTTGCAAAGAATTCTTTGACGAATTAAGGCAAGTCATGTTTTTAAAAATTTTGACTCTGAATAATGTTGCATTTCCAGTAATAAAGTATTCAAATATTAATAATTTTTTACTGGTTCAGTTCGAGCCAAATAATTTGTGCTAAGGTTTTTTTGTAACATAATCAACGAAAAGGATTTTTCCACAGTTCATTAATTTAAATGATCGAAAATTTATTTAATTTTAAGTACAAAATAAATTTTTATACAGTTTTGGAAGGATCAAATACCATACCTACGATATGCTTCGCAAACAGTCAACTTTGCCACAAGTCTACAGATATTTTCAAATATTGGCTGGTCAAGCAAACGATGTGTATAATGTTCTGATGTTGTTCCTTCAGTTTTTATTTAAAAGATTAATATACATTGCCAATTTCTTGATTATTGTCCACAGTAGTAAAATGCACATTCTGAAGACAACGTTTGCGATTTTAATGATTATGATACTAAGTGCGGCATGGATTATCAACATTCTTACAGCGTCGATTTCCTACGAATGCAGTTCTACATGCATCGACTCTTGGAGACGTAATATCTCACAAGCAAGTTGGTCAACCCATGAAAAGAAAATCTTTCAGAAGTTCACAAGTTCCTGTATGCCTTGCAAGATCTGCTTCGACCGATTCTCAATTATAAGGCGAGACAAAATTCCAAAATTTATATTGTCAATCAGTCTTGGAACATTGCAGGCTATTTTAACATTTCGAAATTACAAAACGTAGTACAAAATTGTTTCCCAATTATCTAGATTTTGTACCATAATATGGTACATGCTATGTCAAGATATATGGCTATATAATATTATTGAATCTATTAGGACAAAATATATATTATCATTATTTGATGTTTTATTTTATACGGAGTAGAATATTTGTGGAATTCTTATATATTTCCTATAGCTAATAGCTTAAACTTATGTACAGTTGTCTACTTTGATGACAGTACCCAAATTAAATTGAGGTGGAAAAAGCCATTTTCAAAAAAAAAACATTTGCTTGCTTACATGTCGAATAAATTGCTTCATGAATTCAATACAAAGCATCTATTAAGGCGAAAACTTTGGTAGAGTTTACTAAAAACTCAGATGTACAGGGTGGCCCGGAAGTAACTGTACATGGACTTTAACCTCTAATAACTCTATACCCCGTAGTTTGGACATTAACAATAAATGCTTTACTATGAATAGGTTTACAAACTCATGATAAATAAATATTGGAAACTTAAATAGTATTACGTCATCCTGTCACTATACTCGGTAAAACCAACAATATCTCAGCTTGAATTCCTAATAGAAATTCGTTATTTCCACATGAATTCACCTTTATCCATCACAACATCTGTATTCTGTATTTATTATGCATTAAATTCATGAAAATTTACTACTGTCTTCAATATGTATCCATTTAGCTTGTTTAACTGGCCTAGTAACTACACTGCACAAGTAATAAATAACATATTTGGCAGACAATCTAAATTTAGAAAAATCATAAGATCCAAATAGTGCCCTTTAAATGAGCGAAGACATTTTAAATTGAGATAAAATAATATTGCGAGCAAAGCAGTGGAACACTGGGGCAAACCAAGTATCGTCTGCGAAATGTAGTGGCAAAAGAGATATTGGACATAGTAGAAGTAGTGGTGGGAAATCAGATATCAAACCAGAGTATCGAGTGTGCCGCAAATGTCGCATGCCGCAAAGGACCGTAAATGCCGTAAAGACGGCATGTATTTTATTTGCGGCGTGCGGTAAATTATATAAACACGTGGTAAATATGCATGTTCAACACGTGTTTTGTGCTATTTACGGAATTTGTGGCATTTACGGCGTTTACGGCATGAGGTATCAAAAAAGAATTTACATCATGCCGACTTTATACTCTGAATCAAACATACCTAGTTAATACAGTATGTTTATTTGGCAAACCGACTTATCCCAAAACGAATTTTACAAAAAATTATTCCCTTTAAAATATTTTTTGGGGTAAGTGAGAACGCCAGATCTACACCAAACAAAACTTCGAAAGCAATTTTGAAAAATTCAAAAAACTTTTTTTCACAATTTGGTTCATACCTTATAACCCATTCTATACCATTCCTAGACTTATTATCATATAATAGGGCTCCTTCACATAATACAAATTTCCGTTCACGTAATGACCCCCGAATATCTAAATTCGGGTTCTAGATTTTTTTTTTGAACTATCCCTTAAAATGTGAATTAAAGCAGTAATATTAATATTGTCGGTCATTCTGACAGATGTGACACTAAAATCAAAGTGCATGCATCTGCTCCAAAAGAATTCGTAGCTTCTTTTATTAAAGTTTATCCTATGCAACGGTCGCCGATCGATTTCCAGATTCCGGAATTTTACATTTTACCATTCATTATAAAAGTTTTTCTTATAAGAACATGGTACTTTTAACCAAGGTATCGTTCTTACATAATTATCTTCGAAAATGTATTGTTTATAATAATATTTATTTTAGATGCTGCGACATGTGATTGAATAGCGGGATGATGGTTATTGCTACGTATAATGCATATTGTATGTGGAAGAATAGGTAATATTTGTGAAAAAGTGTCATGTTCTTCACTACGCAAAAAAACAAGTAAATTTGTCATTAAAATATTTTATTTGAGTAATGCGTTCGTTGCCTAAAGTGCTGTACTGTTTGACAGAAACATCAAGTTTCCGACTGCGTAGGAATTCACTGATTGCCCTAGTCGACTGGGCAGGCTGACATATCCGACAGATTGCATGGTTGCGGGTTGGCGCTGACATGTATGGAAATTACAATATAATTGTTCTAGTAAAGTATTTTTGATAACTTATATTTACACCCAAAAGGTTGGCCAAATTAATAGAAGTTTAGCTTTTCCATTAATACATATTAGTTATATTATTTGTTGGCTATTTTTTATTTTGTGGCAACCAAAATCAATAAGCATCCTTGAAGAAGTATGTTTCTTTTTTCGACATGACTTTTATATTCTCTAAATTTAATACTCAGGCATACGTATAAGTATTGCGGAGCTAACATGTAATACAGGTTTTCAGTATTTGACCATGACTCAAAGTAGTTTCTATTGGTCGGTAGCAAGCTGAAATGAAATCCATAAATACAATTACGAAAGGATAGAAAATGTATAAGAAACATATTGCGGCATTTGTATAATCCCATTTCACTATACACGAATTGAGATTTTGAGAAGGAAATTCATCGGTTTATTGTGGTTATACTGAAATCAATATGGATAGAATACAATAATCCATTATTTTTAAATAAAGCAGTTACATTAAGTGAATGGTAATGTCAGCCAGTCTCTCAATTGTTTAAATTTAATTTTAAATTTTAAATTTAAAAAATTTAAAATTAAATTTAAAATTAAATTTAAAATTTAAAATTTAATTTAAAATTTAAAATTTAATTTAAAATTTAAAATTTAATTTAAAATTTAAAATTTAATTTAAAATTTAAAATTAAATTTAAAATTAAAATTAGAAATTAAAATTAAAAATTAAAATTAAACACAAGGACTCCGACTGTCTCTTCCAATCTCGGGATAATTCGCCCACGAATGTGTTTCCAAATATGTATAGTGGTCTACAGTCTCCGATAAATTATAAATTATTGGTTATAAGTTTAAATTTAATTGTCTCGTTGATTGAGGTGTCGTGATTATTTTCCTGCAATAGCAAAATTATTTTATTGTTGGTGGCACTCTGAAACACGAGACACATAGCAAGGTTCACTTTGACTTACTACAAATACATTCAGTGTAAAGTTTCAACGGACAAAAAGTGAGTGTAGCCGTGATTATAATTTATAATCAAATAAAATCGTCTCCGAGGACGATTATTTTTGGGGGATTATAATCCGCAAAAATAACCACGAGGCAAGCGCAGTCGGGACGATTTAAAAAAATAATCAGGAAATTGCGATTATAAGTTATTTGAAAAGGAATTTGTAAACCATATATATCTTAGGTAAATAATATTTAGGGCGAATTTACATGATGGAGGTTACTTGTAAAAGCAGCATAAAATAAATTATTAGTTTAGCTATTTGTTTCAGTAAAAAATTTCAAAATTATTCCGAGATGTTTTATTTGCGCCTCCACCTGCCCATGTGTTTCCATCTGTCTTGTAAAATCCGGTATAATCTGGCTGTATTGAACTCTCATTATACTTTGTATTCCGTTTATCATGTGGTATTGGAGGATTGTTAGGAATTGCAGGTGGTTTCTTTATTTGTGGATTTTTATCCGGGTCACCTAAATATGCATCATGACAAACAGAATCAGTGGCGATTCATTTCTTTAGCAAGCATGCTTCGTCATTTTTATCATTAATCTCCAACATATACTAATTAAATGAAAGTGTTGTAATTCGTCCGTACGAAATCGTGCAGGCTTTCATGCGTGCACCTGCAGGAAATGCGTAGTGCATAAAACGCACAGAAATGCATGAATGTAGACCATTTTGTCATGGTATCCATGGTAAATCCTATTTCATGCATTTTGTGCACTGCACACTGTACTTTTCATGTGTGCACTATTCATTACATGCAGTGCATTTTAGGCATGTATGCAATGTATGCCAGTACGCTAAGTAAAATAAAATCCATCCACTCATTAAACTTACATCCATACTTTCTGTTAACAAGCAACCAATCTCCTTCGCTAAGCCCGTACAATTGTCCCATTTTGGCAGGATCCCCAATAGCATCTGTGGTGCCATTCTAAAGATTCATTTAAAGAGTTTAATTAGATATGGTTGGAGGAGGTAACTGTTATCAATTTGTTATTACTTGCAGTACCGTAAAAGCTTTATCCATTAATAAGAGAAGAAATTTTTCTATAGCTATAAAAAAAATATAATATTTCTTTACAATGTTGATTATCTAATTACTTACCACTATGGTAAAAACTTTATCAGGTGGGCTTATGGAACCGCAGTCATCGCAATAGTGCAGTATGCTTTCATAATTGTAATTCAGACCATAAGTATTTGTTTTGCATTGTTCCCCCGTAAGTCCTCCTATTTGACAGTATTCTGATTGTGTAATGAAATCGTCCTTAAGTCCTGAAATGAATCACATTCTATTTTTAGTGTAAATGTCATCATTTCTTGCTACCTGCCTTATTTTTGGGACATTTGAGAAAAGTGGATTAAAATCCAGAATAAATGTGTATGTTCGGATTACTCTTGCACTTTTCCGCGAAAAGCTTAAGAATTATGGCGGCAAGTTTGTCGGCAAGAACACCCGAACGGAAGCATGCAACACAACCGACAATTTATCCAACAGCCACTCATGCACAACCAACAACCCCAATAACACAACCTTTACAAGAGTACTTAAAGGTGAAATAGAGAATAGTGGAATAAAATAAAGTGCATTACATTAATGCATAAAATCTATGGAATTTTAAAATATTCTATTTAATCACTAAAGAGCTGTTTATTTCTAAACTCCTTTTTTTATTTTTTTTATTTCTGATAGTCTTTCTAATTGTAAATTACTTTATTTTATGCATGATACTCAATTTTATACTAACGTATTTTACTTTATTTTAATGTACTCTACTCCATCTTAAAGTACTCGTCTTTATAAGGTAATAAAACCAAAAAGGAATAATTTTTATAGGTTGTTATTAGGGTTGCCGAATGTGCATCAGTGGCTGTTGGCTTAATTGTCGGTTGTGTAGCATGCTTCCGTTCGGGTATTCTTGCCCACAATCTTGCCGCTAGAATTATTAGGCTTTTCTCGGGAAAGTGCAAGAGTAATCCGGACATGGTTTTCTGGAAATTTATAAAGCATTTTAAAAATGAAAAATGGGCACTGAAATGAAAGCCTCTTGTGATTAGGGAAACATTGAAGTTCAATGTATTTTTTGGGGGACATGACAGTCCATTACAATATACGAAATAAAAGGAGGATGACGATAATATTTTTAAATAAGCGTGTCCATACAATTCACATTGATTCCAGATCAAACGGAAGGATCTAAACGTATCATATGTATTTCAAAATCCTGCCTTTGTTCTCACATCCCAGAGCCCACTAGGTTCTCCCGATTAAAGCAAGAGAAACTATATTATGAAGGCAAAAATTTAATTGGGTGATATTTACTGTTAAGTGTAGAGTCATCTAAAGGATTTGTAGGAGGTACTGTGATGTGAAATTGTATATATCTTAATATAGAATAGCGGTAGGTGTGTTTACTGTTTTTAGAATTCTTTGATTTTTATGTATTCCACTAATTGGGTCGCCTGCTATTCACCATATCGTCCCTCTACATCAGAAATACGCCAAACCAATTCATCATTAATTCAGAAATGAGCTCAACCAATTCATCATTAATTCAGAAATGAGCTCAACCAATTCATCATTAATTCAGAAATGCGCTAAACCAATTCATCATTAATGCAAAAATGCGCTAAACCAAATCCTCATTAATACAGAAAGGTGCTAAACCACTTTCATCATTAATTCCAAAAAATTATAAACCACGCAAATGAAAGAATTGAAATATTACCGACATTGCAGTACACAAAACTATTCATGCCGGAAATAATTTTTAGCAACACCCATTATAATTATGCTGAGTAATAGCACACATTCAACATGTTAACAAACTTTATTTTTGTTTCACAAAAAATCGTTTTTTAAATTTGGCGCCTTTGGTTTGACACCTTTTGGAATTACAGTGAAATTGGTTTAGCACCTTTCTGAATGAATGATGAATTGGTTTAGCACATTTCTGAACTGATGACGAATTGGTTAGTCTCTATCCCGCATTAGTGATCATTTGGTTTAGCTACTTTCTGATTTAGAGGGACGATATCACTTTCTTAGAATAAGGTAACCACAGGGCCACCTATCACAACTTATTATTCCCAGTTATTACCTTTTTTTACATATTTCCAATTTACTGTTATATATTTATCTCTGTCATTTCTTTGGTGCTCATGAGCTAATCCAACGACATGAAGAAGTTCGTGAACAAATACTGGCGCGTTGCACAGCTTCCCCACAAGAACAGGCTAAAAGTGTCAGTCATCAAATCATTACCAGTGTCATTAATCACAACCGTCCCTTCTACAACAGGGTGATAAGCCATTAGGCCATTGATTCAAAAAAGTGCCAATGCTAGGCCAAAATGATTGTTTCTGTTGTGTTTGAATTAATCATCAGTGTTGTTTACCACCTGTTACCGATAAAATTAAGTAGAAACAGCGTCAATTTGATTTTTGTATTTTAGAAAAATGTTTGGGTTGTATAGGCACCTGCTGCGACTGTAGGGACATTTTTCAGAGTTGAAAAGACATTAGTACTAAACTAATAGTATGAACATTGATATTCTATGGTTTAATGATACTAGCGATGTTGAAAGTAAAGTATCGTGTTATAAAATGTTGTTACCATGACAACTATAGAATATTTTAGAAAATTCATTGTATTACTCTGATAATGTTATGTAAGGGTAAAAAGATTGTGAAAGTTAGTCAGTAGCTAATCAAATTCGAAAGAGAAGAGTCGTATGGTCAATTCGTCAAGCAAACTATAGTCACTCTTATTTTCTTAGTGTGTCACGTCTATTCTCCATCTAAGAGTCTTTCTCTTGAATATTGTGCAAATTGTCGTGCATGTATAAAACATCATGTTAGCCTTACAACCTATCAAGAGGACAATGAGACGATAAAAAATCACCAAGGTTGGAGGTAGAATCTCGGCGATATCACCAATGCTAACGAAGATTATCATTTTGTTAACAAATGATAGGAACAAGCGTTTACTCCATCCCCAAAGCGGAATAAATGTTAAGCTGTTAAATCGTAGGCCAATATCAAAGGCTCATTTCAAAATGATTTAAACTAATCTTCTGAGAAACGCGAAAGTACAACTAAACTTTTTGAACCAAGCAGCTAAAATCTTGATAACTACCATGGAATATTAGGAACATATATTTTAGTAGTAACATATTCTGCCACGGAATTTGAGATTAAATAGTCAATAATACCTGATCTCGTACTCCATTAAAACCGAGCAAAGCAGCACAGAATTCTATTGGTTCAAGACCAGAAGAAATTTCGGTATTATCCATTAGGAAACGTATCCAAAACTCATCTTTTTCTAAATCCACTGGACGGAAGTTTAGGCACGTATAATTATTCAAATATTTGATCGCTCCAAGTATTTCAGGTACTAATTCTTGGGCTATAAACAGTAAACATTTATAAATAGAGATTATTATTAGCATTCGCTGCAGCGAATTCATCTATATGAACGTGAATTCATGAATTCGACTTAAAATCATCGGGAAGGGAAAATTCAGGTTAAAATAAAACGAGATTACAAAACATAAAATAAAACGAATTGAAAGTCTTTTTCAAAGCAAAGTATTCCTAATGTGGCTAAAGCTAAAGTAACATTAAATATCGTATGATGTTTAATTATATTCCATTTAATAATAATTTTATTTATTTAATAATTTTACGGAATGCCCTTGCCGTCCTTTCTCATCAATAAGTGGAGAACGGATTGAGCTAAAGAACTCAAAATGGGAACAGATCTAACTAACATTTAATCGCTCAAGCTTCTCCAGAAATAAAGTTGCAAATATAGTCTACAGCTCCACGTATTGTTAGACGCGTTATGTATGCAGGTTTCGAAACAACATATAAAATATACAACGAGCGTGCGTCAAAAGTCAAAACACGTCAGATCAATAATTAGATCATTTCTTCAATGGGTATAGCAAAACTACGCTAAAATACATGCGTCAGAACTAGTTATAATAACTCCCAACTTAATTTTGAGCTCCGTTTTAAACTGAAATAGTATTAAATATCGTCGGCTACTTTATAGGAATCTCATTGCTGTCTGTCCGTCGACAACTCGAGAGCGGATTGACAGAACCATTTTAAACACATCTGGCTAAGGTCCAGTGTGAAAACTTGTTGGAAGATTGGGTTATTGCGTTCTAGAAATAGGGTCGTATAAATAGAGGCTACAGTGTGTTCATTGTGTGTATTCATACATGCATGTATTCATAGGCGTATTGTGTATGTTCATTATGTTTAGTTGGGCTAGAGCCTAGCCTTTAAGTCATATACACAGCTCCCTTCAAAATCTGATATTTACTGTAATATTGCTTGGATAAGTATTCCAACTTTCTTACCCGTTGGAGCAGTTTTCTCGGTTTATCTAGAATTAAATTATTTTATAGGAGCTGCAGTTAACAAATTGAATTCATATGTAAAGTGTAGATCTGACTGCCCCAAGTACACCATTTATTTGTCAAATGTCCAATTAACACTTGCAAATTACGTTTATCGACCGTATATAGCGCACGATACTTAATACGTAGCGGAGCTACATTATGGTAACGCTCTGTTTGTCTGTCTCTCTGTCCGTCTCCAATTTACTCGAGAACGCGTTGAGATATTTAGTTCACATTTCACAGTTCACTGGAAAATTAAGTTCAAAGATGAGGATTGTTTCCTGAAATACAGTCCAAAACATTGGGCCTGCAATTCCATGTATTGCATGGCTAAATCTTTGAAACAAGCCTAGAAATACGAGAACTCATGGAGATAATGACTTAAAACACATCTAGACAGGATCCATTGGAAAGTCCATTTAGAAGATGGAGTCAATCCGTCAAGGGGTTCCAGAAATACAGTCCAAAGCGGAGTAGGAATCCCGTTAATCCATTCATTCGCGTCATTAATTAGATAACGAGGCATTTGGCTACGGTAAGAGAGTCATAGTTGCTCCCTCCATTTGATTGCGCTTCGTCAAATTTCTCGATGATCAACCAATGATCAACCAATGATCAACCCATGATCAACCAATGATCAACCGATAATCAACCCATGATCAACCAATGATCAACCCATCAACCAATGATCAACCGATAATCAACCAATGATCAACCGATGATCAACCGATGATCAACCGATGATCAACCAATGATCAACCGATGATCAACCAATGATCAACCGATGATCAACCAATGATCAACCGATGATCTACCAATGATCAACCAATGATCAACCAATGATCAACCGATGATCAACCAATGATCAACCGATGATCAACCAATGATCAACTTAATGATCAGCCGATGATCTACCAATGATCAACCAATGATCAACCGATGATCAACCGATGATCAACCAATGATCAACCAATGATCAACCGATGATCAACCAATGATCAACCGATGATCAACCAATGATCAACCGATGGTCAACCAATGATCAAGCGATGATCAACCAATGATGATCTGATAATCAAACGATGATGATTTACATTTATAAACCCAACCGATATTTGTTTACACCCGTTTTGCTACGGTTTATTTGAGAGAATTTTACTTGCCGTCAATACGCGTCCAAATTGTGCTTTCTGTGTCTAGTTTATCGGTAATTTAATGTAAAGCAATTATTACCATTATAAAAATTGTAATGAAAACAAGATTATTGTCAATAAATATTTTGTTCCTACTTATTAAATCGACCATTCTCATCCATAAGTCAGACTCATTATAACTTACGTAATTTTTGGGAAATAATAAAGGGAATTGTATTGTTTGGCCAGTTTGGAACAAATTCATAATCTGATCGTTGGACAGCTGCACGCCTTTTTATGTAGTAATCTCCTTTGCGGATATACTTGCCCGAGTTTTTAAGCCCATCTGTGAATATGTCCGGCAATTATTTACATCCAATTAAAATTAGTAATAATACGGAACTTAATACAGTTTGCCAATCTGAATACACGATTACACCCATATTTCCCATTCGGTCTCAAATCATTATAGAATATTTTGCATAGGCAAGAATACCATTAAAGTTGGCTCACCACCATGTTGATTTGATTTTAATTGAAACTACAGTATTTAGTTATTTAAAGCCTTACCCAGGATTTCTTCATCCGAACGTAACCCTAAAAACGTTAAGTTTGCATTTGTTACAAAAAATAATATTGCCGACAAATAAATAAGAGTCCTACACATATTGTTGAGAACTTTGTATTGCACAAAGAAATGCTATGCTGAAATAGAGGTTTTGAAGATGATATTTATTCTTTTAAAATTGTTAACTAAATTGGAAATCTGAGGGTTTCTTTAACAAAGAAAACAGACAGTCATTAATAAACAAACAATGATACACGATAATGAACATGATAATGATAATAAACGACCACAACTGGTGTATGGAGTTTCGAAGATACAACCGGCGTATGTATGTCACCGCCTCTGAGATCACTTGGCCTACGGGGCTCATAGGTTTGCCTACGATAGCCCAAACCCATAGGCTAGGATATTAGCGCACAGCATCATGTTTGTAAAAAATATTATACCTTGTGGTACCAAATGCCGTGTTGGAATGTCGTGCAATAACAGTGAACAATTAAATCAGTCAGAGCATTGAAACTAACTATACCCTGCTTTCATGTCAAATGTACTTACTTTATATTTTAACAGTTACCAATATTTTACATGTGCAGATTTGACAAATATGTACCTTAATTTATTTGTATGAATTTTATTTGACTAAAATTATTATTATTTATATTGGAATCTTAGATAACCAATAAATGACGTTTACATGTTCAGTAACAACGAGTATTATGTGTGACTTCACAGGCGGAAGGATGCTGTGCGCTCATGTACTAATAGCCTATGGGTTTGTGCTATCATAGGCTAGCCTACGGGGCCCATAGGCTATGTTTTCTCAGAGGCGGTGACATATACATTGGAATAGCTGTCTTGCCGCTCTTTATATCCCTGCCTTGCTTTAGCTATACTGCTGGCAGATTGCATTTTTCGAATTTTTGTAAAGCCAAAAGTCCGAGGGTGTTCATTTTTACCAGAAAGCAAAAGAAATTTCAATGACCGATGTTTTACCAATGTTTGGGGGATTTATGTAAAGGCGTTCTAAATTCATACCACCCACAAAATATCGGTCGGACAGGCGGACAGACAGACCGATAGAATGACACTGCGTTCCCAGTAGTTTCTCCGATACTAAAAATGATACTAATAATGATAAAGATGATAATGGTGATAATGATAATGAACATTGTAATGACTAAAGCCGAGCGCTTATACGCAAATTTTGATAAAAACAATGAAATTTTCTGCTATTCTATTCGGACTAAGCAGTTCTCCAAGCCCACAAAAGGGCTAAAATTTATATTTATAGCCGTGCAGGATTTAATAACTTATTATTTCTTTGACATGCCGATAACAATAATAAATACTCTAAAATAAAACTAGATAGCATTGATATAAGTAATAATTGCTCAGCGTCATAGAATTGTTACAACTACAATTCGAGTTGATAAAGAACTCGTCCTTGACTAAACATTAGTATTCATAAAATTAAACATTAGTCGCCTATAAATATCACTTCAATAACAACATGCATATGTCTAAATGACTTCAATCTACTGTTTTACCAAACATCACGAATTACAAATTCTGAGGATAATATTTTTACACAACATTACATAATATTTTCATACAAGAATTTTAAATTCTCGATGGTTCCCTACAGTAGCTGTTCCCGAGGGTTTCCTAAATTAGCTTGATTGTCGTCGACTTAACATTGTCGTTGAGATTACTGTCATTCAATTTCGAATAGTTGAAATTGATTGTCAATGATTTTCAGTCGTTGATATTCCTGACGTTGACTTTCATTCCTTGAAAAGACTTGCTAGACCCCGTAATACCATCGAACCGGGAAACCCTCTACAGCCAAAGTTGCTTCCCGAAAACAACCGAAGCCACTATCTATGCAAACTAAAGTTGTCCGTACTTTACCAAGCAGTATATACCACTTTAATAGAGCTACTTGACAAATAAAGTTCAATGCTTAAAATTTTATATTAGTTTAAATATACTAATACAAAATTTGAAATATTGAAGAGTGAATACTTCATTACTATGCAATGTGTTTCTGGTCTGAAAAGTAGACGAACTACTTGAAAAATATTTGGCTTTTATAATTTTGTTTAGTACTTGTGAATAAATTGAAAGCATTAGCACTGATACAAATAGTATAGTCATTTACAAAAAAACTAGTCAACATAACTTAACTGATGTTTAAAATTTTATTTGATGTTGACGACTTGCGTAATAATAATAATGAACAATGGTAAGCGGTTCCTTGTTTATTTATAGGGAAATGAAATGCAAATTTAGAATCCTTAACAAACTACAACATAAATATATTATTTTACGAAAATATTTATTTATTTTATTTTTATACTATATTTTGCTAACTAAATTTCATTGTTAATAAAATTATTAATGTTAAGGGGACAGTTTATTACTTGCAGGACAGTACACAAAATTGTTTATATTGCGTATGTTGTACATTCCGAATTGTTTGATTACTGTTAATATTTGTGTAACGTGTAACTCAAAAAAGACTTGAAGGGACATGAGCAATTTTCAATATTGTGGTAGGAAAAGTGCAGATGTTCCATTTATGGTCCTATTCCCTTCAAGTTCATTCGATCCACTGTCCAGCAATGTTCCTCTTTCCCATCTTGTAGCCGAAAAAGAGCAAACACTTTTTGGAAGGCAGCCTCCACCACAATTGCAGCAAAAGTAATTGCATTGGCGCACACCGCAACAACCAAAAAGACCTCGTTTGTCGCAGCATTCAGCAGAACAGATGACTGTTACTGCCAATACTATCACACATACTAAGGTCAGAGCAACTTGGATCTTCATCACGGTCTTTTTCCTTCTAAAAATTTTATAATAGACTATTTTAAATGCCACTATATTGCTTGCTAATTGAAACTGGTTGCCAATTTTAAATGATATAGTAATACCAATTTTAAATGATATAGTAATACCAATTATAAATGATATAGTAATACCAATTTTAAATGATATAGTAATACCAATTTTAAATGATATAGTAATACCAATTTTAAATGATATAGTAATACCAATTTTAAATGATACAGTAATACTAAATAACACTATCCATATATTGTAGTACAATTATTTTTTAGACATTAGTGATATCAATGAAATAATACAAAAATGGAGCTACCTAATAACTGTAGTTACAATGGAAATTGTTCGGTTTGATTCGTCAGTCGTTCGTTCCTCCAAAAATCAGAGTATTTAAATGGGAAAGCCTGATCTGTAACTGATGTTCCCATACACATTTTTTCTTCTTTATATAATAACTTTGAAAAGCATAACGATGTAAATATTTATACGATTACATTGGTGATATTTGTGTGACATTGCAACAAACTGCATGCTGTGTTTTCCATTAAAAAATTTTAATTCTTGTACACGTCTGCGAGTCAGATATGACTTACATATGGGTATTGCACAACGAAATGCACAGGGTGGAATTATATAAAAAATTCGTGCAAAATTCCAAAATCCTGCCAATCGTGGATTCCTTAGACAATAAATGACACTGTTTCGAAAAACACATTGAATTACTGGCCATTATTACGGATCGCAGAGTAAAAGCGGTTTTAATTCCTTCCCTAAGACAAGTTTTTGAGAATGGAGGTACGTAAAAATGTCTGTCCCGTACTTTTACAGTCAAAGAATACCAAGTTGTGAACTAATACAGGCATTTTATTTCGCCAATTTGTAGCTGCTGACGGTTTGCAAATTGCTATTAGAAAGCCACGCGCCTGAAGTAATTCACTTTAATTTCCCAAGTTTAGATTGCAAAACATCTACAGCTAGCTATACCAAGTAAAATGTTAAATTTAGCAGTAGAGTTTACTACATATTTTGCAGAATGAAATAAACTTTTATTACTCAAACTATCTGTCTACATAAATATACTTAGTCCTGCCATTCTTGCGAGATGCATTAGTTCCACCTGCCAATGAGTATTAAACAGCTCTTGCAAAACTGGTGTAATCCGGCTACAATAGCTACATAGAACATCCATTAAACTTGCCATTTCTGTTCAGCTATAACGTTGAGCAATTACTAGGAAATGTAGTTGTTATTTTTGTTTGCGGCTTTTTATTTGGGTTACCTGAGTAATGGTGGACTAATAATTTTGCAAGTTTACATTTTGTATACACACGTCCATGTATGCCTGTCTCAACGTCATTTTGCAATAATATGCAAATATATCTTTTGAAGTAAAGTGCATGTGCACTCTCTGTTGACAAATAACAAACTTCCTTCGCTGAGTCTTTTCACTCTCGCATCTTCCTAGAACCTCCAATAGCACAATGTATATTTACATTCTAAGAGATGTAAGTAGACAATATTTTCATTGATTAATCATTAATTCCACTGACATCAAGTGGACACTATTCATTGCGTACATGAATCTCACTGACGCATATAGCAACCTCGAAAACTAATTTCAAAAGAATATTTTTCCTTAACCATTGTAATGAATACAGGCTTACTTTTCAACGAAAACGAAAAATTATAAGCATCTTTTGTAGTTCACATGCATTTTGAATTCTGTTTACGTTGAATACATTTCACAATACTTTATTGAGCCCTTCATTACATTATCTGGTTTTGCAAAACCCGTAAAAATCGAAATAGTAGCCAAAGTCAAAATAAATTTCTAGGACTAAAATAGTTAGGCTGTGAATCTACGGTGAGGACCAGTCAGTAGTATCCATTGAATTTGCAGTGTATAGGGAAGTGCATGTGTATATAAATTGCGCGGATTGACACGAGAAATGGAAGTCAACACACACACACACCATATTTCCTTCTACACTGCAAGTGCCAAGGATACTCACAACTGGTCCTCACTGTAAAGTCGCTCAGGTGAAAACGATTGCCAAATGACCATTTCTGCTGTTCTAAAAGAAAATAATAATTAATCACGACTAAATAACTGTAAAAGTCAATCACTGGCAAGGCAGCAGTAGGTTATAAAGCTCATGATGACATTTTTATACTTCTAATGACTTACTAGTCAAAATAACTTGAATTTTTGCCTTTCTGCAATTGATATTGTATATATTCCATAACAATTCTGACTAATAAAGTAAATCGTTCCTGCCATGAAGAAATTATTGTACAGCGTGGTCGGCAACTAAGGTATATAGCTGTTCCGGAAGAACTGGAAGTAGCACAACAAAACTGTTTACACCACTCGAAATCCAGTGCAAAGTTACCTTGAAATCTCTAATTCGGTTAAAATCGGCTAAGGTAAGTGGGTCAAATAATTCGGTGAAAAGAAAAAGTACAAAAATATGCCCGGTTTTCGGAGATTCGAATTTTTCCCGGCCGAAAAATATTTTTTGAAATAATATTTTCACAGCTGCAATTTATGTTGTATGAGTGATTTTTCCTGAATTTTTCATAATAATCGAAATAGGCTGGCTGGGGCCGCTGTGCGCTCAGATCGCTGCACATGATTGCACAGACACATGAGCAACATCATCAATTGCAGCTGTATCGGAAACGGGCGAAGTCAAATTCACGATTTACACAGAAAGGTATAGCAACTTTTTTTTTGACTGTGGCATTGCACCTTAAAGTGTCAGCGAGAAAGTTGTGGGAAATGTATCTGGCTTTCGAAAGAGGTATTTCAAAGTCTCCTACGCCTTTTATGAAAGGAGTCCGAGCAAAATTACTGAAAAAAACCTCAAGAAAGTCTGAAAATGCTATAGTAAACCGTAGAAAAATCGCCAGTTTGCTGTAGAAATTCTGCTCACATATCTTCCATAAATGCCATAGGATGTTGTGGAATACCTCTTTCGAAAGCCAGATACATTTCCCACAATTTTCTCGCATAAAATTTAGGACACAATGTCACAGTCAGAAAATATGGACAATTTTCCAAAAAGTGCCAATACCTTCTGCGTTAGCAGAAGGTTTCAGTTCGCCCGAAACAGCAAAATACTTCCGATAGATGTCTCATAGCGTCAATACCTTTAGACGTATAGGAAAACTCCAAACTGTACTTCTTTTAGTAATTCAAAAAAGTCTTCTGGAACCACTGGAAATAACTTTTTTATTAATAATTGTATTTAAGATACTGTCTTACTTTTCTTCTTTGTCCGTTGAATTTTCTAAATACATTTTTTCTGTTTGTTTTTCTTTCTCCATCCCTCCGTCCCTCCTCTCTGTTTTTTGTATAAATAATAGCATAGTCCTAAAATACTAATAGTCTTGCCTGTGTCAAAAGCTTTGTAAAACGGCGGCTGTCATGTTCAGCAGATTTTCCGCCAGGATCGCCTGCACGCTAAGTTCCTTCTGCTACATAATATGGTAAGCTTCAGTGTACATGAATACTTTGAAATTGGCAATTGTAAATTATGAACGTGAATTGCGACACCGTAATTATGATGTTGGGCATAGTATTAAATGTCACATTGCTAATTATGGTGTCGCAATTCAGTTTCATAATTTACAATTATCAGCGTCAAATTATTAATGTACACTAAAGCTTACCATAATATGCAGCAGAAGGAACTTAGCGCGCAGGCGATCCTGGCGGAAAATCTGCTGAACATGACAGCTGCGGTCTTGAAGTGACGACACCGAGTTCGATGTCGTATTTACCCGTCATTACTTCTGTATATACATTCAAGTATCATACAGTGTAGAAAAACATCATTATAGTAATTTTAGCAAACAGCATAATGTCGTCAGTAATTTACCGCAATTATAAAAATGAAATTACTTACTTCGAATGCATTTCTTTATGAACTCCAAATCCGATTTACTACAGTACTACAGTAGTAAATACTAATAATAATTATTTTTTAATCTTTCCGCATGTTCCACTCTTTTTTGGATTTCATGTGCAACATCGACCCTTTCTTTTTTATGATTTGTCAGAACATGACCACAATCACAATCAGATCTTTGGTAAAACTGCTGATCACAATATTTGCAGTGATATTTTTAATATCTCTGTGATATTTATTTATTGCAATGGCTTATTGCGCCATAGTTGTTATTGTTGGCTGTGAATTACATAGTCGACAGAGGTATTTCTCATTGTCGCCTTAAAGTCATTCAATCGCGGGTTAAGCGTCAATAATAAAGTATACCTTTTTAGATCGAAATCTTACATGTAAAATAATGCTCCAATTCTTTCGCACTCAACAGTATTACTGTGTCCAAAAGGTCTTCGCTTATAATGAAAACTTCGTCTTCATTCAAATATTTAAAAATAGAATTTTTGGACCCAGTTCTATAATCCGGAATCCGTCTGGTTGTACCTCCCGTCTTTCTGCTTAGGTAAATCCTGAAATAGTGCAAATGCCAATATAGGGTATTATGAGTTGGTAGGCAGTAGGCACATACATAAGAATTAGCACCTAGTGTTCTATGCTCCGCCACTTTTGAACCTTGCTGTAGTATATTATACCCATTTAATTTATAGCTAAGCAAACCCATAAATAAAATCTTGCTCCTTGGTCATCCCTTCAATTCCACAGAACGGAAGCTTAACAATAAATACTGAGAAATTCAGTAGCAGTTGTTTTTACATTTGATAACTTTATAACATTCATGAGTATATTCTTACTATCGTTTTTTGAAGGAACTTAGGGGCGCAGGCGATCCTGGCGGAAAATCTGCTGAACATGACAGCCGCGGTCTTACGATCTACGTTTGCCGTACCATAATAAAGAGGCCGGTCTATCAGTATTGTAGGACTATGATAATAGTTTCATTGAGTAGATTGAGGTTCGCCATTTTGACCGAGGAGTTGGGAGCATTTGTTAGTGCTTGAAGTGACGACACGAGTTCGATGTCGTATTTACCCGTCCCTATTCTGTATATACATTCAAGTATCATACAGTATAGAAAAACATCATTATAGTAATTTTATTATTATTATTATTGCGAATTCTCAAGCAAACAGCATAATGTCATCAGTAATTTACCGCAATTATTAAAATGAAATTACTTACTTCGAATGCATTTCTTTATAAACTCCAAATCCGATTTACTACAGTACTACAGTAGTAAATACTAATAATAATTATTTTTTAATCTTTCCGCATGTTCCACTCTTTTTTGGATTTCATGTGCAACATCGACCCTTTCTTTTTTATGATTTGTCAGAACATGACGACCACAATCACAATCAGATCTTTGGTAAAACTGCTGATCACAATATTTGCAGTGATATCTTTAATATCTCTGTGATATTTATTTATTGCAATGGCTTATTGCGCCATAGTTGTTATTGTTGCCTGTGAATTACATAGTCGACAGGTGTATTTCCCATTGTCACCTTAAAGTCATTCAATCGCGGGTTAAGCGTCAATAAAAAAGTATATACCTTTTTAGATCGAAATCTTACATGTAAAATAATGCTCCAATTCTTTCGCACTCAACAGTATTACTGTGTCCAAAAGGTCTTCGCTTATAATGAAAACTTCGTCTTCATTCAACTATTTAAAAATAGAATTTTTGGACCCAGTTCTATAATCCGGAATCCGTCTGGTTGTACCTCCCGTCATTCTATATAGGTAAATCCTGAAATAGTGCAAATGCAAATATAGGGTATTATGAGTTGGTAGGCAGTAGGCACGTACATAAGAATTAGAAGCATTTCGTAAATTTTAGCACCTAGTGTTCTATGCTGCGGCACTTTGGAACCTTGCTGTAGTATATTATACCCATTTAATTTATAGCTAAGCAAACCAATAAATAAAATCTTGCTCCTTTGTCATCGCTTCAATTCCACAGAACGGAAGCTGAACAATAAATACTGAGAAATTCAATAGCAATTGTTTTTACTTTTGATAAATATATAGCATTCATGAGTATATTCTTACTATCGTTTTTTTCACTTCCTGTCTATCTAGGACATACATTACGGATATTACATCCGCTTTACTTCTTTAACACTTCATAATATTTAAATCACAATTTATGCTAAAATATAGTTATCGTTTCTAAACAAAATGGATTAGATTTTGTTTCAAACCAAGCGAAGTTAAAACTTGAAGACAATAACTATATTTATTGTTGCAATGCTTTTGATAATACATTGCCATAAATAATTACGGTATTAAAATTAGAAAATATTATTTAATTACATTGTGAAAATCCTACAACATCTACATTAGCATGGAAAAAGGAAAAATTAAAATAAATCAGTGAAATGGAGTATTTTTTGTAACTTATTTTGAAGAATAATTTGATTTCTAGTACGATTCAATAGTATATACTGTTCAACGTTTATATACAATTTAAAAGTTGCTTCAAAATGACAATAACAAAATATTTAAATGACCACATGACAGTTTTTCTTATTTTACTACAAGTCAATTTTTCTCAACTCAAGTGCCCAGAATAGAATGAATTTTTACACAGTGTATCTTAAGAGATCTCTCAATGGTAAATCTCAAGCTGCAGATGGTACAAGCAAAAGGCCTTTCTCCAGTGTGACCTTGGATGTGTTTGTCCAGGGTCGCTTTATAAACGAAACCTTTTTCGCACAGAGGACAAACGAATGGCTTTCGCTTCGTGTGCTTAGATACAAAATGCAGGGCACACCTCCACCGGAAGTAGAAGCGTTGCTGGCAGACGCTGCACTGAAATCCTCCGAGGTGGTCGTGGGACATCACCCAATGCTGTCTGAAGCAACCCTTGCTTTTCAACACTTTCTTACACTTCTGACATTTGTAACCGTTCGGTAACTCTGAAAAAATAAACAAAAGCAAGCTTTACAAAAAGTACACCAGGAGAGGTTCAAACCCGAAAATATGAAATATCTCACTTTTGTGCCCTTTTTCTAAGTTCTTCCTTAAATTCGGATTTTTGGGCAACTCGATTATTTCACCAGGTTTTATTTGATTGTAGATTTCCGCTTTGTTTGCAGGCACCCTTTCGCAGTCTGACCTATATTTCAATATTAGTTATTACCAGGGGTCGTACATTTATGTAAAAAATATTTTCGCTGGTTATTCGTACCGCAGGCAGCTTTCGTATCTACACGTTTGGTACCCAAAGGTGTCTTTTTGAATCAACATAAAAAAATATTTTCAATATTTCACCTTTTAAGAATATATATATATTTTAGTAAATATTTTAATTTTTTTGAAAAATTGACCAAATTTTAATGAAAAAAAAGTTTTTTTCAAATGGAAACCCGTCTTACACAAATTTTTTTCATCTAAAAATATTTGTGCCAGCTTAAAAGAGCTTTTTGGTTACATAAAAATTTTTTTGGCCTTTTAAAGCAATTTTTGCGGTTCTATAAAAAAATATTTTAATTTTTAATGTCTAAAAATATTTGTGAACTAATATTTTGTTACAGGCCAGTAGAAGAATCGAAACCTGGTTGCCATGTAATGTATTAGTTCGAAATGAAAAGATCTGTTTGTCTAAAAATAGTCGCAGTTACAGCAGTTTAATTTGATTTGCTATTTGATATTTGATATTTATTTATTTAAAGCCCTTAAGAATTAGTGACAATTACAGCAAATTGTTTAAGTAAGTTTCACGCAATGGCAGACAAACAAGAAAATTCGTATTTGACTACACAGTGCTTGGTTGGTCTACTTAAAAGAAACAGATGAATTTAGAAAATTAAATATAGGATTAACTAATTTGTACTGTTGGTTGAAATTATTGACGATAAATTGTAAAGGAGACATTGAGTGTCTTTTGGATTTAGGTAATTTAGTGGTGATTTATGATAATTTAGTTAGTAATTTTCTCAGGTTGTAAATCGGAGTATTAGTTTCGTTGTTATGATTTGATACTGGGAAAGATTTTAAGTTTTTGTTTAAAAGGTTAAAGTTACAAGAAAATTTTTTGTAATTAAAGTTTAAGTTGAGGTAGTAACTATCAATATTAATACTCGGATTGAAATTAATTGTCATAATTAATCATTTTCTTCAAAAAGAAAATTTTCAAAATTTTCCACATTTTAACAAACGTTTACAAAATATTTCGCCCCTTTTTAAGAAAATATTTTCGAAGTTTAAAAAAATTAATGTCCGACCCATGGTTATTACTGAAGGAACACTGAATAAGGTAGACTTATTTTTACAACTGAAAAATTGATTTTTAAAATGAATAACTGCATTTATATACTCAATCTTACTTTCCTCCAGTTTCGTTTGAATTGTTCGAATATATTTTTTCTCCCTCTGTTTTTGTGTGAGTAATTGTTGGAGCAGATTGAGGTTCTTCATTTTGGTCGAGGAATTCGGAGTATTGGTTCAAACTGACGTGATCGGTTTCTATTACATCGTCCCTCAGATATTGATGTTCGTCAATCTCTTCAAAGGGCATTTCATCAATTTCCAGTTCTCCTTTCATTGGGATACTCATCGGAATCACTTCTCTATTTTCAAAATCGTCTTCTTCTTGGTCATTATTAAGGAATTGTTCAGGAACAAGAGTTGGACTATTTTCTTGGCCGATTTCCCCTGGAGGCTCCGGTAAGGTTTTCTCTAGTTCAGGGGTGCAAAAATGTTGATCTTCTGGGTCGATTCCTACAGAGTTGTGAATTTCACTATTTAAACCTCCCATGTTATTTAAATGCATCTTCTTGATGTGTGTTCGGCAACAGCTCAGTGAATAGCATTTCATTCCACAAGTTGCACATTGATAATTCCTAACTCCAAAATGAACGCGCTCCACGTGCTGTAACACTTTAAGACGCAAACGAAACTTTCTTCCACAAAATGAACACGTAAATTCCGCACCGCTGCCTGAAATGTAAAAACTCATTTTTTATTTTCGAGAAATAAACCATGGAAATAAAAGCTGGGAGTAAAAAAGTATCATAGAGGTATTAAAATGTGTACCTGTGAAATTATCTTCCACTTTTGGGTACTCTTTGACTTGCAATTTAATGACTCCTTCCAAAAAGGAAGGGGGTTCAACTCTAATTCTTTTCCTAGGGGGCTTCATTGTTGGAGAATAATTTAATAATCTTTCAGGATGAATTTTTCTAACGTGTCCGGCTACTGTGTGTCGGTGGAGATGTTTGTAATTGCAGAATTCACATTTAAAACGGAAATTTCCAAAGTGAACAATCTTTAAATGAGTTCGGACTGAATTTGAATGTTTCCCCACCATCGGACACAATGTACAGGAGTAATTACCGGACTCTACTTCTGTAAACATGGAAATTAAAATTAATACCTTAGAAAAACAGCATTCTAGTAATTCTTTTATTATTGTTATCTAATTTCTAACGCAAATTGTCTAATACAAGAATTAGTAATTTAAAACAATTAAAATTAAATTACTTACTTCGAATACATTTCTTTATCAGCTCCAAATCCGATTTAATGAAATTTAATCTTATCACACCGTCCTCATATTTACTTTTACCTCTGTTTAAATTAGAATTACCATTTGAGAACTTCAGTAAATATATTGTTACTACATTAAATGCTATTAATAATTATTACTTCACCTTTCCGCATGTTCCACTCTTTTTTGGATTTCAGCTGCAACATCTGTCCTTTCTTCTTTATGACTGGATAAAACATGGTGGCCACAATCATATCTATGGTAAAACTGACGATCACAATATTTGCATTGATATCTTTTAATATCTTTGTGATAGTTATTACAATGGTGTATTGCGCCATGGTAGGTTATTGATTGGGAATTACATAATCGACACGTGTATTTCCCGTCGTCGCCTTAAAATAAATCAATCGCGGGTTAAGCTTCAAAAACAAAGTGCAATTTTATAAATCAAAATCTTACAAATAAAATAATGCTCCAATTCTTCTGCACTCAATGGAATTATTGTTTCCAAAAGGTCTTCGCTTATAACTGAAACTTCGTCTTCATTCAAATATTTGAAAATAGAATTCTGGGACGAAGTTCTAAAATTCTGAATCTGTTTTATTTTGCCTCCCGTCCTTGAGCTCGGGTAAATGCTGCAATAGTGGCAATAAATTATATTAAAAGGAATATCTTCTGTAGAATGCGTTTTTACGGTTTGAATTATTTCTATTTAAAGTTAAAATACAAAATACAATGTAAAGCCGAAAATTCACTTACATTTGCATGCGAACAATATCAACGACAGGAAGATAATCTATTAAAACAACGTAAATGAAAGTTCAATAAACCTTTTAGACGTCTTGTATAAATTAACATTAACTTTGTACCTTGTACGAGCAGCTTTCTGAAATATTCAGATTTATCAGTAGCAGTAACTTCATTTGACGTCAGTCTCCAATCTTCACTAATTTGTCTGCTTGCGGGCATGGAAAGTAATATTTCAGTCTTCATTTTCAGTTTCATTTCATACATTTTTTTTTCACTTTGTTTCCCATTCAACGTTTTCAGTAATTCGTGTAATTCCAAAACTCGAGAATTGCAGGACACACTTATCAGAGGGAGTTCTTGTAATTGTAACATACAGGGAATTGTTTTTAACTGCGGTACGCCGACTGCAGTGCAAAACGACGAAAAAACTGAAGACGTTATTGGCAACCCATTTTCTCCCAAGGATTTAAGACACACGAGGCATATATGTTCGTTTTGAAGATAGTTGCAAGGTTTCGCTGAGATATTCATCCGAGAATTATTACAACTGCGCACTGTACGATTCTGACAGTGATCTTTACTTTTGTGGTAGATCTTCAGGTGATTAAAGCAATCTGATCTTTCGTAAAACTTCATGTGGCAAAAGGAACATTGATAGCGTTTTATTTTCTTATGAATCTTATTAATGTGCCGAGTTGCGTTTTTTCTTTTTAATATAATTGAAGAACATAGCTTACATTGGAGTTTGCCATCAATATCTAAAATTCAAAATAAACAATAAACATAATATCAGCAATAAATTAACACAGCTGTTTTATTATCTATGTTCAATAGTTCAATGCAGAACACTAGTTATGTTTACAAACCTTCCATGTATTGGTCACATTCCTCCGGTGCAAACATCAGCTGTTCATTTTTTACTAAATGAATTATTTCAGAAGCCTTTTGGTCAGAACTGGATATAACAACTGATGGATTCCAATCTAAACAAAGAAATCCAAATCATAATGAAATCGTTTGAAATAAAAATATCGAAGTGGGTTAAATTGCGGTCGTACTATTTGGCACCCCCCAAAATGGATTTGGCACCCCCCATATAAATGGCACCCCCCATTAAGGTGACCATATTTTTCAATTGTATACCATGCATGGCCATCAAATGGCACCCCCCAACTGAAATGGCACCCCCCAACAGAAATGGCACCCCCAACTGAAATGGCACCCCCCAACAGAAATGGCACCCCCCAACTGAAATGGCACCCCCCAACAAAAATGGCACCCGCCAACTGAAATGGCACCCCCCAACAAAAATGGCACCCGCCAACTGAAATGGCACCCCCCAACAGAAATGGCACCCCCCAACTGAAATGGCACCCCCCAACAGAAATGGCACCCCCCAACAAAAATGGCACCCGCCAACTGAAATGGCACCCCCCAACAGAAATGGCGCCCCCCAACTGAAATGGCACCCCCCAACAGAAATGGCACCCCCCAACTGAAATGGCACCCCCCAACTGAAATGACACCCCCAACTGAAATGGCACCCCCCAACTGAAATGGCACCCCCCAACTGAAATGGCACCCCCCATTTGCAATGGCACCCCCCAAGTGAAATGGCACCCCCCATTTGCAATGGCACCCCCCAACTGAAATGGCACCTCCCAAATAAACACTCACCAATTGAAATGGCATCGCCAAATAAACACTCACCAATTAAAATGGCACCCCCCAAATAAACACTCACCAATTGAAATGGCACCCCCCAAATAAACACTCACCAATTGAAATGGCACCCCCCAACTAAAATGGCACCCCCCAACTGAAATGGCACCCCCCAACTGCAATGGCACCCCCCAACTGAAATGGCACCCTCCAACTGCAATGGCACCCCCCAAACTGAAATGGCACCCCCCAACTGAAATGGCACCCCCCAACTGAAATGGCACCCCCCAACTGAAATGGCACCTCCCAAATAAACACTCACCAATTGAAATGGCACACCCCAAAGAAAAACTCACCAATTGAAATGGCACCCCCCAACTAAAATGGCACCCCCCAACTGAAATGGCACCCCCCAACTGCAATGGCACCCTCCAACTGAAATGGCACCCCCCAACTGAAATGGCACCCCCCAACTGAAATGGCACCTCCCAAATAAACACTCACCAATTGAAATGGCACACCCCAAATAAACACTCACCAATTGAAATGGCACCCCCCAACTAAAATGGCACCCCCCAACTGAAATGGCACCCCCCAACTGCAATGGCACCCTCCAACTGAAATGGCACCCCCCAACTGAAATGGCACCCCCCAACTGAAATGGCACTGCCCAACTGAAATGGCACCCCCCCAATACAAAAGGTACTCCACAAATGAAAAAGCACCTCCCAATACAAGAAGCACCCCCGAATAGAAAAAGCACCTCCTAGTAGAAAAAGCACTTCCCAAAATAAAAGGCTCCAACCAATCAAAATGACACCCCCGAATTAAAATGGCGCTCCCCAATTGAAATGGCGCTCCCCAATTAAAATGAAACCCCTAAGTGAAATGGCACTCTTTCATTTGAAATGTCACCCACCAATTGAAATGGCACCCCTCAAATAAACACTCACCAATTGAAATGGCACCCCTCAAAGAAACACTCACCAATTGAAATGGCACCCCTCAAATAAACACTCACCAATTGAAATGGCACCCCTCAAATAAACACTCACCAATTGAAATGGCACCCCTCAAATAAACACTCACCAATTGAAATGGCACCCCTCAAATAAACACTCACCAATTGAAATGGCACCCCCCAACTAAAATGGGGGGTGCCAATGATGTTTTACTGGGGGTGCTATTTCAATAAAGATTGTTTCAGTTGTGGAGTGCCATTTCAGTTAGGCGGTGCCATTTCAGTTGGGGGGTGCCATTTCAGATGGGGGTGCCATTTCATTTGGTGAGTGTTTATTTGGCGGGTGCCATTTCAATTGGTGAGTGTTTATGGGCTGCCATTTCAATTGGTGATTTTTTATTTGGGATGCCATTTCAATTGGTGAGTGTTTATTTGGGGGGTGCCATTTCAGTTGGGGAGTGCCATTTCAGTTGGGGGTGCCATTTCAGTTAGGGGGTGCCATTTCAGTTGGGGGGTGCCATTTCAATTGGGGGGTGCCATTTCAGTTGGGGGGTGCCATTTCAATTGGGGGGTGCCATTTCTTATGGGGGTGCCATTTCAATTGGGGGGTGCCATTTCTTATGGGGGTGCCATTTCAATTGGGGGGTGCCATTTCAGTTGGGGGGTGCCGTTTTAGTTGAAAGGTGCCATTTCAATTGGGGGGTGCCATTTCAGTTGGGGGGTGCCATTTCAATTGGGGGGTGCCATTTCAGTTGGGGGGTGCCATTTCAATTGGGGGGTGCCATTTTAGTTGGGGGGTGCCATTTCATTTGGGGGGTGCCATTTCAGTTGGGGGGTGCCGTTTCAGTTGAAAGGTGCCATTTCAATTGGGCGGTGCCATTTCAGTTGGGGGGTGCCATTTCAATTGGGGGGTGCCATTTCATTTGGGGGGTGCCATTTTAGTTGGGGGGTGCCATTTCTTATGGGGGGTGCCATTTCAATTGGGGGGTGCTATTTCAGTTGGGGGGTGCCATTTCAGTTGGGGGGGTGCCATTTCAGTTGGGGGGTGCCATTTCTGTTGGGGGGTGCCATTTCAGTTGGGGGGTATCCAATTTAAAAAATATGGTCACCTTAATGGGGGGTGCCTTTTATTTGGGGGGTGCCAAATCCATTTTGGGGGGTGCCAAATAGTACTACCGGGTTAAATTGTTCATTTAACACTTAAATAAGTTTATTTAAGACTTGTGGTAGTTAGTGAAAATTGTAGCCACCTTGTACTGCAGCACTTCGAAAAAAATCTAATGCATCAGTCCTAGAAATTTTATCAGGAAGAGAAGGAAGCGGAAACTGCTTAGAACAATTTAATTTGTCAGCCGGAGTTGATTTTAGTATTTCTAATTTGGTGTTCCGAACTATAGCGGCGATTTTCGTTTTAATTGAATTTAATCCTTCCTTATATTTGGATAACATCTCGATTTTTGTGGCACAAGTAGTACAAAAGTTAGGCAAATCTAACATTCCTTTCCATTTGTACTTTTGATTGTAGGTTTCTTTTTCTATTTCAAATATTTGTAAACAATTGCCAAACAAAATTTTGTTGTTGACTATTGTCAGTGGTGCATTAATTAGGTCGTTACTTTTGCGGCAAATTAGGCAAACTCGGTTTTCAGGGCTTTCCAATGCCATTTTCTCCAGCTCTAATACACGGAGGTAGAATAAGTTTTGGTTTTTTAAAATAAATAATTAAACATCAACCGAATACTGCCGGAGGTGCAGTAACTTCCGATTATAAGTACAAAGAAAATTAAATATCACTGTAATTAATACTAATTAAGTTGTTAAATTAAAAGCCCGTGATTTTAGTTTGTTTATGTTAACTGCACACTTGTAAATAAATCTAAACTTGGAACAACTTTGATGTGAAGTGAACTCGTAAAAAGTAAAGAAGGGAATTTGATTTTGTTCCCGCCTCCCGCACTTTAAGTCAGCACTAGTCAATGTACCCGTTCTACGAACGGGGGCAAGAATAGATTGAAACAAATATTGAAATGAGTATATAGTTATGTAGTTAATTATTTATTGTATCGGCTGAAAGTTTTATCTTTATTCAAAAGAAAACCAGGTCAACCAAACTTCGTTCTTCCGTCTCTGTCCACCCACAGTGTCATTTCGTCTAAGGACTTTCATGTTCTCCGTATGCACTACAAACCGCGATCCCTCACCATGTTAAGTTCACCGCGTGCTCTACAAAACCCGATCCCTCACCTTGGCATGTTACCCGTATGCTCCACAAAACTCGATCTCTCATCATGTTACCCGTATGCTCCACAGAACCCTATTTCTCAGCATGTTCTCCGCATGCTCCACAAAACCCTATCTCTCATCATGTTAACCTCATGCACTACAAAACCCTTTAATTTAGGAAAATCATAAGATCGAAATAGTTCCCTTTAAATGAGCAAGGATTTAAATTGAGATAAAGTAATAATACGAATAAAACAGTGGAACACAGTCAACACAGGGACAAACCAAGCATCGTCTGCGAAATATAGTGGCAGAAGTAATATTGGACAGTGAGGTGCCACAGAAGCTCCGCCCCCAAGGTCTTTATCCTTGCGTTTGGTTTGTGATTTACATTGCGGACCAGCAGGAGCGACCCATGGCTTTTACAGTGTATATGTTAGCGGCAATAAGGAAAATCAGGCAATTTCAAAAATGCCTAGGCAAATAGAGAAATTTGTACTGATTTTTGGTTTCTGTGGTCAATTTAATGGAATACAAGTCAGTGGGCCATTGTACACCAATTAGCTTAATTAAAAAGTCACTTCGCCATCAGAAAAACCTCACTTCAAATATGTGGACCATTTCATAAATTTATTTCTTCCTTGAAGAGCTACGTCATATTAACTGATGCAACTTAGAAACGATATGGTATGTATATATCACGGTATGTATGTACGTGTTGGATTTGATTTCCAACGTCAAGCAAAACTCGAGCAATTTAAATACACTGTACTTCCTTATGCACTGTACATTCTTTCATTAAACACTACCCCATCCATGCAACGGTGGCCGATCGATTTCCAAACTCCCGAATTTTATAATTAATTATATCATCTTTTCTTATAAGTAGATGGTTAACTAAGGTTTCGTTCTTACATATAATCTACAAAAATCTCAAGTATAATTTAAGGGCATTTTAAATGCTGCGACCAGTAATTAGACTGCGATGGGCATTTCAAAGATTAATGAATATTATAGGTGGAAGAATAAATCTTTGTGAAAAGGTAATGTTTTTCACAACACAAAAAAGTAATGTTACGGTTAAAAATATTATTTGAATAATGCGATCGTTTCTTAAAAATGTTTCACCATTTTGCACCGAATTCAGAATTCACAGATTGTCCTTGTTGACTAGGTATACATGCATGCCTGACATATTGCACTGGTTGGCGCTGACGTATATAGAAATTACAATAGAATTGCTCTGGTAAATGAATTTTGGTAATTTATTATTTGTTCATAGAATAGTTTTGGGTATACCAAAATCATGAAGCATTCTTAAAGAATGCTTCATCAGTTTACTTTGTCGGCATGTTATAGTCAGGTATGACATTTCTCAAGTATTGCGGAGCCTAGAGCTTTTTACCATATGAAAATAATCGAAAAACCTCCTTGTCTATGTCCAGTGCCGTATAGGTTTATTGCTTTCCTATAATGTCAAACACAAAGTGAACAGTTATGGTAGTAACTTTGAAGAATTTTAAATCATCGTAGGTTGCAAGAATGGTAGCTTTTATACTAATGCATTAAGCAATTAGTTATTATTGCGGGTTATTTATTATTTGATACAAGCCAAAGTCAAGAGGCGTCTACATTGCTCTTCGATTTTCTAAAAAAACTTAGGGCTCAAAGTATTTTGCAAGTATTTACAGAGCTAACATATAAAATACTGTTTCAGACTTTGACTATGTTTAAATGTAATTTCTATTGGCGTAAAAGCAAGCTGAAAATAAACACATAAATACAAATACGAAAAGACGAAAAAAGTATAGGAACAATTGCGTCATTTACATAAGCCCTTTCATTTATTCATAATCCAGGTTTAACTTTTAACTGTACACGATTTCAGAATTAAAATTGATTACTTGTTGTTATACTTGAATATGGCTAGAATCCAATAATCCATTATATTGTCAAATAATCAGCACTTTATGTAAATGCTTAAGTCAGTCTGTCCGTCAATTTTTCGTGAGCGCATTAAGACCATACACTTACCTATGTATATTTACATATACACAATTCTTCAGTCTTTCTTTCATTTGTTAACTTCTTTTGTTTTCCCAAAATTTAAAGCTGTTTCCTATACACAAACCACATTTCGCTGCACACTACCAACGATACTTGGTTATATCTAGTGTTGCAATGGTTTCCATATTGGATTATTGGATTTCCATAGCGGCACTGACAGAAGTAAGCAGTTATACTATTAACTTTGAAGTTTTAAATCATCTTAGGTTGCAAGAATGGTAACATCACTTTCCGTCAACATAGTTTCTTGGTATTTTGCATGGGGAAACTTTTGTGGAGGGCTGCCGTTTATTTGGTGCCCAAAGAAAACTGGAAAACACATTGAAATCGCTACTAGCAAACTAATTTTGTCAAAGTGGTATCTTTTCGTTGCATATACTCATTTATTTTGGCTGTACAATGTAGTGAGGGCAATTTATGAAACAATTTATGGAGACGTAGTTTCATGCTGCTCCTCATATGTCTACGTATTAGGAATGAGCATTCTTATTGTATGCGTTCACGTTACCATTTTTAAAGCGAAAGACATCTGCACTGTGCTGAATTCTACAATAAAAAACCTTGGAAACTGGAAAAGTAAGTTTGGCGACTTTTATTTCATTCTAATTTTCAGTTTTTATAATTTTTGCAGGATTTTATAAATCTTGGACAAAAATTATCTATCTCAAGAATACGTATATAGCTCACAATATTGCTGGTATAGGACAATACTTTAAAAAGAAATATCAAGACATGCCGTCTGCTGTGGAGGTCATCCTCTTCTTGGGATACTTAGTTGTTGTGTCTTTTCCTGTCTTTCTTGGAGGTGCGATATTTGTGCTTCCTTCAGATCCGCTTTTCATCACCTCGACATTCAATACATCTGAACAGTTTTATTGCTATTATTTTGCTACCGTGGCTCTGATTCATATTTGGTGGTCTTTTTGTGCACTGGCCAATTCTTTTTTCCACGTGGCGGGAGGAATACTGGTCTTTACTTCTCTCAAAGAATTCTTTGATGAATTAAGGTAAGTTAAGTGACTAAAATTTTCAATTCTGAATAATCTTATATTTTTAGTAGTACAATATATTTATTTTGAGTTTGCTACGATTTCCAGCCAAATAATTTACGTATTCAGTTTTGTAAACATAGTGAATGACAAAGATTTTTCTTTAGTTCATTAATTAATCATTTTGAATGGTTAGAAATTTATATTAATGTACGCAATAAATTATACAGTTTGGCACAGCTGAAATACCGTACCTACGACGTGCTCCGCAAACCGTCAACTTTGTCGCAAGTCTACAGATATTTTCAAATAATGGTTGGTCAAATAAACGATATGTACAATGTTATGCTTTTCCTTTTTCAATTTTTATTTAAAAGACAAATATACATGACCAATTTCTTGGTTATTGTGCACATTAGAAAAATGCACATTTTAAAAACAACAGCTATGATTTTATGGTTTATGATAATAAGTGCAGTATGGATTGTCAACATTTTTATATCATCGCTTTCCTACGAAAGCAGCTCTACATGCATTGACTCTTGGAAACGTGATATCTCAAAAGCAAGTTGGTCAACCCATGAAAAGAAAATCTTTCAAAAGTTCGCAAGTTCCTGTATGCCTTGCAAAATCTGCTTTGGTCGATTCTCAATTGTAAGGCGAAACAAAATTCCAAAGTTTATATTGTCTATCAGCCTTGGAACATTTCAAGCGATTTTAACATTTCGTAATTACAAAGCATAATAGAAAAATGTTTCACAATTATCTATAATCTATATAAAGTATCATATCTGTTGGTACGATATAGAGTTGTACATGGCCATAATCCAATCTTGTAGTAGTATAAAATACATGTATATAGTGCTATAATTTAGACCATTACTATAAAATACATTTATATATGGGTGTTATTCAATCTATTAGTACGAAACATAATTTTATTTGGCCATAATTAACTTAATTAGTATAAAATACAATTATGTATGACTTTAATTCAGTATTTTTTACGAAATACTGTTATATATTGCTTTAAATCGATCTAATAGTACAACATACAATTAAGGATATAATTCAATCTATTAGGACGAATACAGTTATGTAAAACTGTAATTCAATCCATTAGTGCCTGCATGATTCATTATCCTTTTTATGCGCAAAATAGTAGTTGTTGGATAGCTTATATTCGTCTATTTAAAGTATAAATTGATCAAAAATTCCAATTAAGAGCCTTAAAAAACCAAACTCCTGAAAATGCCTCTCAAACTTTTGAGAGGCATTTTCATACATCGTACTTAATGTCGTTTCACTACTATGGAGGATGACTAATGCGCAGATCTGTACAGTGAAGTTGAAAAATAATCGCACATTCACACAACAAAAGCACGTGCAAGGTGCCTAGACAACCCCTACCTAGGTACATGTCTCTGCAGTACATATCTCTGAACCACAACCAGAAAGCATAAACAGCACGTATATTTTGATATATCTTTGTGAAATATCTTGCAAGTAGTTCAAGCAAAAATACGCAAAAAGGAAGAATAAGCAGATATCCGAATACAGGAAAAATTGCGTTTTCACACTGGCAGGACTATCTAAATAATAATTTCCATGGAAACCCTTGATATAATACTATAATTTTCTTCAATGTTTAAGAGTAAGGGCAGATTAGAAGAGTAATATTTGAAAGTATTTGAAAAAACTTGTGATACAATATTCTGTAAGACGCCACTTCAAAGAGACAAAGTCAAATGTCGCAGCTGTGAAATAAAACCAACTTTTGTTGTCAACTTGTTAAGCCTAGCCAGCTCCGTATTCTCCCCATTTCTGGGGTGTTCTTTTATTTACTTAAAACTTAATTTATGCACACGTCAGTGGAAATTACTGTGAAGTAACTTAGAGAAGGCTACTGATGTACATTCTTATATATTGTCTTGTATGTGTATTCTCCTATTGCGTTTTACTTTCTAATTTGTTTTCCTTTCTTTTTCTGAACTGAAACCCGACTTTTTCTATACATCTAAAAATCTAGAAGCTTCTATTTGTTTAAACGAAAATTATGCTAAACGTCAGGCTATAGGAATTGCAAAACCTTCGCCAAGCCATAGCAGAAGGGAGCCAGGCGGCTTATTCTCATTAGCGAGTGCTTGTTTTCTCATTCTTAACGAAAATATAATTTTGCTAGCTATAGCAAAATGGGGGTCTATTCAGCGCTGCTAGCGCAACCGTATTCTCATTTTCAAAATTTGCAAACAGATCGAAAAAATCTCGCGCAAACTCATCAGAGATATTGGGCGACTGCAACTTTGCTATGATCTACTTTGTTACTCTTCTCCTCTTCGTATTTGCTTCGATATTACTGCCAATTACCAAGAATTGTCCGTGTAATCGCGTAAAATGGAACTATTGTTGACATTATTGTTCTTATTAGCCACATTGAGCAAAACCAGGAACATTACAAACAGGGTAATGATTTACAGGCTCAAATATCGCTCAAAAACAACCAGAAAGTATAAACAGCTTGTATATTTAGAAAGAGTAGAGTCAAATATCCTGCAAGTAGTTCAAGTAGAAATATTAAAACAGGAAGAATGGCCAGATATCCAAATACAGGAAAAATTGCACCAATTTTCATGTCAAAGCTAAGACTCCCAACTTCTTCTTCAGATTCCTTTTTCTTTTCGTTGAATCTCGATATATCAGGTCTGAAATAACTAAGTTGTCGCCAAAGGTCAAGTTGTCCCATTTCATTCAGTTCTTGGACAACATTCACAAGTTCATGCCGAAAACATCCATAAAACAACCATGGCATAGGTCTATGATTTGCATGCTCTTTTGTTATGAAACATTTCAATAAGGGAAAAGCATTTTGTATATAGTAAAGTGCAATTTCCCCGTCATTTCCTAGTCGAAAAAAGAGTTTATGTTTCATGTCTGATAAACACGAGTTTCTTATTTTATAGTATGAAGTCACATTAGCGTTATCAGAATCATAAATATGAACACTCGAGTTTTCTTTGTCCTGAATGCCATACTGTGCAAAATAAGGACGCACAGCAGAATAGCCTACACTTTGGGTAGTTCCATACCTACGTCCAATGATGAAAACTATTTTGTAATCATTAAGAATGAGTTCTTTGAAATTGTTCATTCTATTTTTGTCCACAGGAGCAACAACTTCTGTTGTGATGTAAGTTTCGTATTGAGCTAACAGAATTGACAACACCAAACACAGAATTCCATAGATTAGGAGTTTCTTTTGGTTGTGGTTTTGTCTGAGAAGAATGGCAATGGCGGAAAGGAAGAAGTTACTAATAGATTCAAATGTCAGTTTTTGTTTTGTAAATCGAAATATTAGTGCATTGCCTAAAAGACAACAGATTAGCAATAATAGCCACGTACTCACGTCCATTATCTTAATCCAGATGGCCAGGGGTTTATCCAGATACATCTCTTTGTCTACACAGTACACGAATATACTTTTTCCAGGATATGTTAAATATATAACTTCTGCCCAATTGTACTGAAAAGAAATCGTGTAAGACCCTTCCGGATACACAGTTGCGCAACTATGATACGGTCCGTAGACAGCCGTGAAATTTAAATAGTCAGCCATTACTTCCAAGAGTGGATACTGTACTACACTGCTAATGCAATCTCCAAATATTCTTTTCTTAATCAGACCGTATGGGGACGAAACACACTCTCGTCCCATTGAATTCCTTGCGGTAAAGACAACAATCCGTTTTTTATGAAGATTTCTCTGTAAACCTTTTCTTGCCATTCCTCCCCGTAGTTCTTGTGATGTTGCTATATCAATCTTTGCAAACTCTTTGCTGAATAGTGACACTGTTAGTACTTCAATGTCCTCCTTAGAATTGATGACCATAAAATAAACTGCAGTCGTCAATGTCCAGTTCAATCGATCCACGAAATTGTCTTTGATTTCATCAAACTTATTCTTTGTGCTAATTATTAGAAATTGGGAGTTGGATCGATTCATTTGTCGGCCAAACCTTGCTGGATAATCTGGAATATATTTAATGTGCTTGTCAGGTAATTCCACTACTGTTAAGATATTCCCATTTGTGTTTGACAATGAACTTGGGCATTTATTCCTTCTTTTGTAATTAGCAAACCATTTCGTTTCATTAAAAGTTGCATCAACAATAATGGTTCGTGGAGCGAATACAATTTTTTCAAACACATAATCCGTCGAATTACTGGGAAATAGAACAATGTCAAAATCATAATTTGTTAGCGGTGATAGTTTTTGACATTCTGCAGTGAAAAGATAAACCGAAAGCAGAATAACCGGGATATATTTAGCATGTGGACCCATAACTGTAATTTTATAACCTATTCCTTATTCTGAACCTATCTTAGAATATTAGAATACAGTAATGAATTTTTAAATGAAATTGGACCTAGATTTTTGATAGTTAAAATGTGACAATTTTATTGTTTCTTCAATGTTGAAAAGTAAAGTGATTTTATAAAGAATAGCAGATGGTATTTAAGAGAGAAGGTTTGTGATGAAATATTCTGTACGACGCCAGTTCACAGAGACAAGGTAAAATGTCGTAGTTGGTAATTGCGAAGTGAGCTTACCCATTGGATAATCCAATGTCTCCCCATTTAGGGCGTGTTCTCTTATTAAGTGGACGAAGTACGCTTTATGCCTTTGTTTTGTCTGTCTGTCTGTCTGTCTGTTTGTCTGTGGGCAAACGCTTGTGGTGCCCATAACTCACGAACCCTTTGAGATAACCTGATGAAATTTTTTGTGTGTGTTCTTGGGGTCATGGGGAAGTCTGAGTTTGAAGATGAAGTCAATCGGTCAATTGGTTCAGGAAATATACTCACCGCTACCCTTCGTCCACTTTGCCAAAGCGCTTGATCGGTTTATTTACTTTAAGCTTAATTTATGCACAGGTCTGTGGAACTGCGAAGTAACTTAAGAGAGGTTGCTTTTCATGTGTATTCTCTTATTGCTTGTTGCCTTTGACTTAGTTTTCTTTTGTAGCTTGGATGTAGACGATTAAAACATTCATGACTGCTGAAAACTTACTTTTCTGTAGTACTAGTAGCCCATAAACTTCTATTTGCTTAAGCGAATATTCTGCTAAATGTCACGCTAGGAATTACAAAAAATGTATCCCCGTTTACCATACAATCTTATCTAAACACGGCAATGTGTAAAGTTATTCATTTGGCCTACGAAAATTTTACTTAAATGAAACATGTGTGAGTGGGAGTGATAACAAGACAGCTGATAGGTAGGCAAATATCTTTCATTGCTAAGGAACACTTATTTCAGCTTGGATATACTTGAGATTCGGGGACATTTAAATAATTCGCATACCTTAATTTAGCATAAAAACCAATTTTAATATTGTCAGTCATTATTATAAAGACATAACACTGTATAAACTACAATAGTTATGTATACCACGGCTCCAAAAGGACAGGCCATGATCGATTCCCAAACTACCTGCATTTTACAATTCATAATGACATTTTTTCTACATATATCGCATATATTATATGTGACAGAATTAATCTTTCCGAGAAAGTACCATGTGCTTCTCTTTACAAATAATAAGTAAAGTTAAGATTAAAAAATATTTTTCGAATAATGTAGTCTTTCATACAAGCCTGACATACATGCATACCATATAGTTATAATGGAATTGTTCTAGCAGACTATTTTTGATAACTTATTATTTTTACACCGAAAAGGTTGGTCTCATCAATCCAAATTTAGCCTTTACGTTACTACAGCAGTAATAGTTATATTTGCGGGTTATTTTATTGTTTTGCGCCAACCAAACTAAAGAAGCATCCTTTAAGAAGTATGTTTCCTTTATCGACATGACTTTTCAATTCTCTAAATGTAATACTCAAGCACGGCTTTCTTCAAGTTTTGCTGAGCGACAACTTACATATAATATTATTTACTATATATTAAAAAGTCAAGTTTCTCAAAACGGGGTCATTACATTTCCAGGTATAGTCAAAAAGGAATCCATACATACTTATTGTATATAATGGTACTCAATATTGAACAAAGCCAAGAATAGGATACACATACTATGAGAAGTATACATTGTAATACAGTTTTCCACTATTTGACCATGCCCAAAAGTAGTTTACCGGTGTGCAGCAACTAGCAAGCTGAAAAATAATCGATAAATACAATTACGAAAGGACGAAAATGTATAAGAAATACATTGACGGATATATATAGGCTACTAGTATCGCATTTCATTATACACGACTGAATAAATAGTTTTCGTATTGAATTGCGATTATATTGATACGAATACGGATGGAATCCAATAATCCATTTTTATTAAATAAAACAGGTAATTTAAGTAAATGCTTATGCCAATCCGTCTGTCAATTTGTGCAATAAATATCTCGATAGAGAAAGTTAAGATCAGCTATCCAAGTTTCTACACTATGTGCAATCATGAAGGCTTTCATCCGTTTGCTACCCTCTTTTGTTTTACCGAATTTGAATTTTAAAAAACCTCTTCAACCCAAAATTTCCTTTCCCTACCCACTGCCAACGAAACTTAGTTATGTCCAGTGTTGTATTGGTTTATTATATTTCTACAGCTTAATAAACAGAAGTAAACAGTTACAGTATTAACTTTGACAAACTTTAAATCACGGTAGACTGCAGAAATGGTAACATCACTTTCTGTCAACATATTTTCTTGGTATTTTACATGGGGGAATTTTTGTGGAGGAGTGCCGTTTATTTGGGATCCAAAGAAAACAGAAAAACATGTTGAAATCGCAACTAGCAGACTAATTTTGTTAAAGTGGTATCTTTTCGTTGCATATACTCATTTATTTTGGTTTTATAATGTAGCGAGGGCTACTTACGAAACGATTTACGGGGATGTAGTGTCTTGCTGCTCCTCCTATGTCTACGTATTAGGAATGAGCATTGCCATTGCAAGCGTTCATGTTTCCATTTTTAAAGCGAAGGAAATCTGCAGTCTGCTGAATTCCAGCATAAAAAAACTTCGGAACTCAAAAAGTAAGGTGTTCTACTTTGCCTTTCCACTTTAAGTTATTAATTAAAACTAAATTAAACTAAAAAAGCTCTTGGACAGCAATTAGTTATTTCATTAATACATACGCAACTGAAATTATTGCTGCTGTAGGACAATACTTTAAAAAGAAATATCAAGACAGGCCGTCTGCTGTGGAGGCGATCCTCTTCTTGGCATTTTTAAATTGTGTGTCTTTTCCTGTAATACTTGGAAGTATGATATTTGTACTTCCTTCAGATCCGCTTTTCATCACCTCAACATTAAATCCATCTGACAAGTTTTACTGGTATTACTTTGTCCCGCTGGCTCTGATTCACATTTGGTGGGCGTTTTGTGGAGTGGTCAATGCAGTGTTTCATTGGACGGCGGCACTACATTTCTCGACTTCTTTCAAAGAATTCTTTGACGAATTAAGGCAAGTCATTTGTTTAAAATTTTTAATTCCGAATAATTTGTTGTTTCCAGTAATAAATTATTCAAATATAATTATTACTAATTTTCTTACTGGTTCAGTTCGATCCAAATAATTTATGCTCTGAGATTTTTTTGTTAGAAATATCACTGAAAATTTTCTTTCGCAGTTCACTAAATCTATGTGATTTGTGAAGTGAAGCGTATTTTTAACTAAGCAATAAATTAAAATTTGTATATAGTTTTGGAAGGATGAAATACCATACCTACAGCATGCTTCGCAAACCGTCGACTTTAAAGCATGTCTACAGATATTTTCAAATCATGACTGGTCAAGCAAACGATGCATATAGTGTTGTGCTTTTGCTTCTTCAGTTTTTATTTAAAAGGCAAATATACATTGCCAATTTCTTGATTATTGTCCACTTTAGAAAAATGCACATTTTAAAAGCAGCAGGTATGATTCTATGGGCAACGATATTGAGTACAGGTTGGATTGTCAACATTTTTGCAGCATCACTTTCCTACGAGCACAGTTCTACATGCATCGACTCTTGGAGACGTCATATCTCAAGTGCAAGTTGGTCAACCGATGAAAAGAAAATCTTTAAGAAGTTCACAAGTTCGTGTATGCCTTGCAAGATATGCTTTGGTCGGTTCATAATTGTAAGGCGAAACAAAATTCCAAAATTTATATTGTCTATCAGTCTTGGAACTTTGGAAGCCATTTTAATGTTTCGCGATTACAAAGTGTAAAAGAAAAATGTTTTCCAATTATCCATATAGACTTTGTACCATAATATAGCTATGTGTATTCTATATACAATTCAATCTAATTGTATAAAATATATATTAAAATATGTATTATCATTATCTGAGGCCTTATACGGAATAGAATAATAGTTAAACTGCTTATATGTTTCCTATTATAGCTATATGCCTATATATGTACGATTGGCTAACATAACCCAAATTATGTAGAGGTTGAAAAATACATTGTCCGAATAATTTGTATTTGCTTGCTTGTATGTCGAATAATTTGCTTCGTCAAATCAATACCATGTATTTACAAACTTTGCACTACAGTACCATTCTTTGGCTTTGCAAATCAAACTGCCTTTTTTAAATATGCTTTTATTGAACTATTGTTATTTATATATTGATTGAACTCAAATAAATGCAATGTAATCTAATAGTTTTTAGTTTACGAAAAATTAGATAATATGTAATTAGCATTGGAAGTACAATTGTAAGGCTTATGGACGCTTTAAATAAAAAAATTAAGTCTGTTTTAGCAAACATTTCTGCGTTTCTTCTGCTCTTAAGCCTTTACACATATACACATAAGCTACATAGTACGGAAATGTATACCCAAGTAAGAGTACCAATTAAGTTACACAAATGCACAACTTGTGTATTGTGTGCTGGGAAAATTTCTTCCAATCTCAGAATAATTCGCCCACATTTGCTTCAAAATGTGTGTTTTAGGTAAACAATATTTAGGACGACTTAACTGCACGAGAGTTTACTAGTGAAAGCAGCATAAAATAAATTGTTATTAGTTTAACTAGTAAGCATTTGCGTAAATTGTTCAATCTTTTTTAAAACATCAGTAATTCAAATATCTTGCTGCCTGTTGAAAATGAGCATCCTCGTACTTTTAGATTGCTGCAAAATTCGAAAATTAAAATGATCTGATGACCAAACCACAGTTTTGATCCCGTTTTCTCAAGGTTAATTTAATCTATAATCAATAAGTCAGCATTTTCTAGAGGGACTAACTGATGGTTTGCGACTGTATGAAATGAAAATGTATTTCTAAAATTAAAAAAGTTGAAATCTTTATTCATAAGAGAAATAAGGAAATATGAACACTAAAAATGATTTGGATGAAAACACTTTGGTTAAACAGATACATATTTATATACCTAAATAATCAGCACACCTTTGGAGTTTTTGCCGCAAGTTCTGTAATCCTATAATTTATGTCCCTACAATAATGGAATGGAGATTTTCATAATGTATTTTTAGAGTTCTCTTATTTGTAAATCTCAAGGTGCAGTCGGTGCACGAATAGGGTCTTTCTCCAGTGTGACTTTGGTGGATGTGCCTCTCCATTCTCCAATAATTTTTGAAGCTATTCCGACTTTTCAACACTTTTTGACACTTCAGACATTTGTAACCATTTGGTAGCCCTAAAACATAAAGTTGGCCAAAAATTGTAAATGAATTCCAAGAGAAAGTTCAATCAGTGGTATGAATAAAACCTAGTTAATGCTTTTACTTCACGGTTTTGAAGTAAAATGTACCTTTGGTATGAATAAAAATTTGAGCATCAGCTTTTACTAGACAAAACCTAGAAGTAAAAGTTAAAGCTTCGGTAAGTGTAGTATTTACTACTTTCCAAGTAAAAACTAACGAAATGGTATGAATAAAAGTAGGCTATTTTCCGCATAAAATAGTAACATAGAATCTACGAAATTATCACGGAAAATTTATAAAGCTCTAAGTTACGTCGTTTATAAAATATAAAAACTACGACAAATCTGCGGAACAATAAATTAATCTTTATGGAAATAACATGGGAATAAAATAAATTAAGAAATTTTCAGTTTTAATTCATGAAATGGAAAATGGAAAACAAGGCAAACATTTTAAAATATGCCTGCCTAGTTTTACAGATTTCTGTTTGCCAAAATTAAGGAAAACAATTTAATTCAATGTATACCGTAATTCAGTATTTGACAACGATTAGATTTATTTTAAATATTTAAATGCTCGACATAATTTGTTTGAAATTACTGAATTAAATTATTTAGGCATGAAAATAATAATACAAATTTTAAAATACTAAATTACATACCAAAGAGTACCCAAATGTGCAACATTAATTATTCTACGATACTTTGTTACTCCAAGTGTTGCATTGGTTTTTTTGCTTTAAAATGATTCCGAATCGTAGAAGATTTACACGGCTTCGTCATATTTCATTAACCATACAATAATTGATTTATTTAACTTGTATTCTAAGCTTCAGGTTTTAAGTGAACAAATATAGCGACCAATGTTAAAGCAGCCTCCGTCAATAAACATAATATTTTGGTCTGGAGGCTGAAAATACAGGGCAGCGCATCTTTCGTTATTGTGGTGATTGCTTGGTTCTCCAGGACTCCATAAATGGTGCAAGACTGTCTGTCCAGTTGACTCCCAGATCCAATGTGTTAAATTATAATCTCTGTATCCAGATGTCCAAACATAAAGATGATCAATCACAGGAATTCCTGTCAAAATTATTAAGATCAAAAGAGTTTTCTAATATTCTCTCCAGGATTAATTACAATAATAAGGAATTCTTCTAAAGAAATGTACTTGGTGGTTCTTTTATGTTTACACAGTTAGAACTACTAACAAAAGTGGCAAATAAATATGAACCACCATGTACATAAGGCTAGATTTAACCCTTTAATAGTAATAGATGAAATTTAGAAGTGATCATTTTTGTTCATTGAGTACATAAGCATAAAAAAATTACCCGAATTGTTTTTCACACTAATCTTGTCCATTATGAAATCTCTTTCTTCTACCGATTCCAAATCGAGGAGCTTAAAACCTTGCTCATTGCACTTCCTTAAGGCGGAAGGCCAGTTAACCTTCATTCATCATTCATATTACAAATTCATGTAAAATTTGTTGTTGTTTACAGCATAACATTAAAGCTATTATATATTGTATATTGAGTGATATACAAAGAAGGGCCTAAGTCACGCACCATAGGGAAATGCCTTAATGTTTGAAAATGCCTCTCAAACAGCTTGAGAGGCGTTTTTAAACATCCTAATACTTAATGTCGTTTCCATTGCGTGCGCGACCTATGCTCTGCACTGTACTCATAATGAAAACATTTACAGATCCACAAAAATTATTCATTTACAAATTACTGACAAAGTATACCGAGGCTCACCACATAAATTTAAATAAAAGGACAACAATTACAACAAAATTCTACAATTATATTATACAGAGAATTCTTACCAAGTCATCCCCCATGTAATAGCGATATGCATTACCGTGCCATTTCCATTCAAGTGTAAATGGAGGTAACGCAGTTGATGGCGATGCATTTAGAAATGCAGTGGATGGTTGGCCAATTCCATTTTGATCATTCTTATTACCCCTGTTATCTAGAAATGGTAATATTGAATGAAAATTATAGAAACATAGTAAAAGATTTGTAAATTTTGACAAAACTATATTTGTAAATATTATTGTGATACTGTAGCTGATATTTAAAAATATTACCGTTTAATAATAACCCTAAAATTGTGAACAATAAAATGGCCATTATGAATGCAAAAACTGCAATTAATGTCAATAGATGGTAAACACTTAAATAGCGCACAGTTGGTTTTGATTGCTCTTCGTCTAATAATGCAGAAACTGGGAAGTCTGCCATTGTAGACTTGTATGAAAAGAATTAGGCTCAGAACTGATCTTAGAGCAACTCCATAATATATTAAAAGAACTTTCAGAACCACATTATGTCATATCACCGACAGAATGACATCATTGATTGAAAATAATCTTTGTGCTCATTAAATGCTTAAATACAGCGAGGTTCTAAAATCACGCAGCAGGTTGTGCTAAAATTTGTGACACTTTTCCAATATGTACGTATATGAGCTGGCAGGCACATAAATAAGAATTAGAAACATGTCGCAAATTTTAGCACCACGTGGCCTATGCTGCTGCACTTTTGAACCTCGCTGTAGTATATTGTACTCATTTAATTTATAGCTAAGCAAACCAATAAATAAAATCTTGTTCCTTTGTCATCGCTTCAATTCCAGAACGGAAGCTTTACAATAAATACTGAGAACTTTAGTAGTAGTTGCTTTTACATTTGATAACTATATAGCATTCATGAGCATTATTCTTACTATCATTTTTTTCACTTCATATCTATCTAGGACAGGAGTAAGACATACATTACGGATGTTACATCCGCTTTACTTCTCTAACACTTCATAATATTTATATATCACAATTTATGTGAAAATACAGTTTTCGTTTATAAAGAAAAGGGATTAGATTTTGTTTCAAATTAAGCGAAATCAAAACTTGAAGACAATAGCCATATTTATCGTTACAATGCTTTTGATAATGAATTGCCATAAATAATTGTGGTATTAAAATTAGAAAACATTGTTTAATTACAATGCTTCAGTAGTGAAAATCTTACAACATCTACGTACATTAACATGGAAAAGGAAAAAGTGAATAAATCAGTGAAATGGAATATTTTTTCGTAACTTATTTTGAAAAACGATTTGATTTCTAGTACGATTCAATATTATATACTGTTCAAAATGCAATTTATCAAGTTGCGTCAAAATGGCAATAATAACAAAATATCTAAATTATCACATGAGAGTTTTTCTTATTTTACTACAAGTCAATTTTCTCAACTCAACTCAGGTGCCTAGAATAGAATGAATTTTCACATAGTGTATCTTAAGAGATCTCTCTATGGTAAATCTCAAGTTGCAGATGGTGCAAGCAAAGGGTCTTTCTCCAGTGTGGCATTGGACGTGTTTCTCCAGGGTCGCTTTGTTAACGAAACCTTTTTCACACAGAGGACAAAGAAACGGCTTTCGCTTTGTGTGTTTAGACACAAAATGCAGAGCACACCTCCACCGGAAGTAGAAGCGTTGCTGGCAGACGCTGCACTGAAATCCTCCAAGGTGGTCGTGGGACATGACCCAATGTTGTCTGAAGCAATTCTTACTTTTCAACATTTTATGGCACTTCAGACATTGGAATCCTTTCGGCAACTCTGAAAAAATAAACAAAAACAATAATTACAAAAAGTACACTAGGAGAGGTTCAAATCCGAAAATATCAAATATCTCACTTTTGTGCCCCTTTTCTAAGTTCTTCCTTAAATTCGGATTTTTGGGCAACTCGATTATTTCTCCAGGTTTTATTTGGTTGTAGATTTCCGCTTTGTTTGCAGGCACTCTTTCACAATCTGATCTATATTTCAATTTTAGTTACTACTGGGACAACACTGAATAAGGTAGACCATGTTTAATTATTTTTACAACTGAAAAATTGATTTTTAAAATTGAAAACTGCATTTAGATACTCAATCTTACTTTTCTGTAGTTTTGTTTGAATTGTTCGAATATATTTTTTCTGATTCTTTTTCTCCCTCTGTTTTTGTGCGAGTAATTGTTAAAGCAGATTGAGTTTCTTCATTTTGGTCGAGGATATCGGAGTTTTGGTTCAAATTGACGTGATCGGTTTCTATTCCATCTTCCCTCAGAAATCGATGTTCGTCAATCTCCTCAAAGGGCATTTCATCAATATCCAATTCTCCTTTCATTGGGATGCTCATCGGAATCACTTCTCTGTTTTCAAAATCGTCTTCTTTTTCTTTGTTATTAAGGAAGTGTTGAGGAACAAGAGTTGGACTATTTTCTCTGTCGATTTCCCCTGGAGGCTCCGGCAGGGTTTTTTCTAGTTCAGCAGTGAAATATTGCTTTTCTTCTGGGTCGATTCCTACAGAGTTGTGAATTTCACTATTTAAACCTCCCAAGTTATTTAAATGCATCTTCTTGATGTGTGTTCGACAGCAGCTCAGAGAATAGCATTTCATTCCACAAGTGGCACATTGATAATTCCTAACTCCAAAATGAACGCGCTCCACGTGCTGTACCACTTTAAGGCGAAAACGAAACTTTCTTCCACAAAAAGAGCACGTAAATTCCGCACCGCTACCTGAAATGTAAAAATTCAGTTTTAATTCTCCAACAGTTAAACCAGGAAATAAACGCTGCGAGTAAAAAGTATCATATCGTCGGATTGCTTCTATAACCCTGTGCACGCCGACTAAATCGTGGGTATGAGGAGTTGTGGTTTTGGCGGAAAGAGACAGAACAGAGAGAAGACGCGATCAGAGAGCACGCCGAGTTTGTTCGATTTTGTTTTCAGTGAATTAAATACATTTCTTTTTTGTAAAATTGGTCTAAATTTCAGTATTCTTTGCAATTTGTAGTAATAAATTGAACTACACTTAAATTCAATTATACTGAAAACCCTAACTGTCACTTATTTTGGTCTTGCATTGTCAGCATTTGGCCGTTTACCCAGGGACAGTACACATAATAGGCACATTAGGGAGACCGTTGACATCCGACCATACACCTCACATCTCAGCTATCGAAAGAGGCAACAGGAGCTTACGGGAGCAAAATAGCCCGTCACATGGTCCTTCGCAGTCGTATCTACCAGTCCTTTGGAGAAAAGTTGCTGGAGTGTGAGGCGTAAACCGACAATTGACAGACGAGTCAGAAAATAGAAAATAGTGCGATGGCCGAGGACGTTCCAAGACGATCAGAGAGGTCTACCGCTGGACAGCCACCAGAAAAACTGATGTACTGTCACCCCGAAAAGAAGAAACCTACTGGAGTCCCACCAACAAGTGGCCTGGAAGTGTTTGATGTGGTTCCACGGAATACTGGAAAATCTGGATCCGTTATGAGCCAAGCCGCTTCTCGAAAATCAGTGAGTTCGCGTTTGATGGAAGCAGATGTCAGTGCTATGAAAACGATCTCTGATTTAGAAAAACAGTACGACACAAATAAACTAAAGTGCACTAAATTGGAAAACGAAGTAGATCGTTTTCGTTACCAGATCGGCAACATTGAAGCGGATCTGCAAACTGTCCCCCCAGACGAGGAGGAAAAACGAAAACAAATGACAGCAAGGTCTAAAGAGTTAGAAGTCAAATGGCACGAGACGCGCTACGAAATTACTGATTTGGAGGCTGAATTGGAATTCGACCTGAAAAACTTGAATCGTGAAAAACGCATCCAGGAAAAAGAGACCGAGATTAAGAAAGCTCGTATAGAAGAAGAGGAAGAAGATCCTCTGATGGACTTTGACGATTCCGATGTTGAAATCGGAACCGAAAATGGCGAAACAGATGAAACACCTTTGCAGCCACCTCCAAATCAAAGCGAAATGGAAGAGAAAGAAAAGATGGCCATGAAAGCTGCATATGAAGAAAGAAAAGCGGAAGCTAACAAAGTATTGGAACAAGCCCTTGCAGCTCTTGAAAAACTCCAAGAAAAGGAAAGTGACATGGAGCTCTTGGAAAGACTCGACAAGCTCAAGTGTTGCATTCCTAAAAATAACGAGACTGCAGCCGAAGTGAAATCAATGGGCAAACCGCCGTCAGCTGTAGTAATTGGCAGTACAACAAACACTGTCAAGGAAAGCCAGGCAGACCAGCCAACTGAGAAAAAAGTGGAAGTGCTAAATACCGACAAGTTTTTAGCCAGGCAGACTATGAAACATGACTTGCCATTATTTGATGGACAGCCTGAAAAATGGCTAATGTTTATAAGTGCGTACAAGGGAACAACTGAAGTTTGTAAGTTTACCGAGTACGAGAATTTGAACCGCCTTCAAAAGAGTTTAAGAGGCGAGGCTTTAAGAACCGTCCAAAATTTGATGACTGTTCCAGAGAACATACCAGGCATTTTGGAGAAACTGGAAACAAGATTTGGACAACCAGAATTTATTATCAGTACCCTAATGCAGAAGGCTAAGTCAGTTCAGCCAGTGAAGGAGGAAAAGCTAGAGACTCTCATAGAACTTGGATATGCTGTCGACAGCCTCACAAGTACTTTGGTGGCGTTAAAGTTGAATGAGCATTTAAACCACCCTGTCCTGCTGACTGAACTGGAAGGAAAACTACCCAACTATCAGAAACTAAACTGGAGGGAATGGGTCAAAGCTAAAGGCAAATTGAAAAATTTGGAAAGCTTCTCAAACTGGTTGGAGGAAAAGACTACCCTTGCGAGTGCTCTCTGTCCTCCGAAGTTTCAGAAAGAAAAATCCTCGCAGAAAAGAGATGATCGTGGTGAACAAGTTTTGGCAGCCGCAGAAGAAAAGGAACCCAAAACTAATGACACTCAACCCAGAAAGACCCGTGAGAAAACAGTGAATAAGTGTTTATTTTGTGATAAAACCAATCAAAAATTGAAAGCTGTTTTGCATTTCAAAAAGTGAGCCTTGACGACAGATGGAAGCTTGTTCGAGAAAAACACTGCTGTTTTTCTTGTCTGAATAATAAGTGCCGCATCAAGGACTGCAGTGGAAAGAAAAAGTGCGAGAAGGAAGGTTGTGACAAAATACACCACCCACTTCTTCACTCGGACCCAGCGAAAAGGCAAGAGGACAGCAAAAGTGATGAGAAGGCAGTCAGCCAAAGTGGTGAGGAAGTAGTCAGCCACGTAAATGACAATTATAGGAGCAGAATCAATTTGCTGATCCTGCCGGTAGTGTTGGAAGGACCTAACGGAGTCATCGACACGTTTGCCATGTTGGATCCTGGTTCCTCCCGGACAGTTATAGATTTCGACTTGGCGATGAAGCTAGGACGGAAAGGAGAAAAGGTGCAATTCAAGTACAACGGACTCCATTCGTCAGTGTGCGTGAAAGATTCGAATGTTGTCAACTTGGAAGTGATGCCCTTTGATGGACAAAAGTGCTATAAGTTGAGAGATGCCAGAACGGTGAAAAGTATGGATCTCCCAGCACAGTCAGTGAGAAGAGGGGTGCTGCAGAAATGGAGTCACCTCAGGGATCTTCCAATCGAGCAGTACGAAAATGGAAAATTCTCATTGGATGTGATCATCCTCACTTACGCAATACCCTAGAACTTCGTACGAAGGGACCAAAAGCTCCCGTTGCAGGCAGAACGGAACTTAGCTGGGTGCTCATCGGACAAACAGATAGACCAGCAATAGCCGACTCACTCTTCTTCATGCAAGAGGAGCAACCGGACCCGCTACACCAACTAGTGAAATCATTCTCCACAACGGAGTCATTCGGTGTAAAAGTGACTGCAGAATCTCCCCGGTCTTTGGAAGACAAACAAGCTCAGGCAATAATGGATAATACGATTAAACTGGTGGGAGATTCTAAGAAAACTGGACTACTCGAGAGAAACGAGAGTGCTGAATTTTTCCCGAGTAAAGAAAATGCAACCAGGTGTCTGATGTCCATAGAACAGAAGACGGACAAAGATCCCGAGTTTGCTAAAGTTTATGTAGACAAGAAACAGGAAGTGACGAATGTAGCGGAATGGTGATGGACTCCTACGGATGAAAATGTAGCTGATGAGCTCACCCGTAGTCAGCGACCCTGTGATTGGAATAAGAAGTGCCGCTGGATAAATGGATTGACATTTCTGTTAGCTGAGGAGCAAGATTGGCCACAGGAACTACACACCGTTGAAGACTCAGACAACATGGAGTTGAAGAAAGACGTTCTTTGTATAGCTGCAGAAGAGATTATTTGTGTGACGACGGAATGTGTTCCCCATGTGGACTTGTCTCGTTTCTCATCTTATGGAAAACTCAGCCGAGTGATGTGTCATGTGTTTAGATACATACGTAACCTTCAGCTACGGGCAAAACGTACAGAAGAAACTCGTCCTTCCAAGGAGAAGAAGATATTATCAAAGTTGGAACCTCTGCAAGTGGCTGAATTGAAGTCAGCTGAAGAGTGGATCTTGAAGGAGTCTCAGAGAGAAAGGTACTCCAAAGAAATAGAATTGTGGAAATCGGGAAAGAAGTTCCTTAAGAACAGCTACTTTACAAGTATGACTGTTGCCGTAGACGAGCGTTGTGTACTTGTTTTGCGAGGAGAATTGGACAACGCCAAACAGAGGTACCCAAATGAAGAAGTATTTCATACTTTCTTGACTGAGGCTGAGCACACCGTCAACAGCCATCCATTAACTTACGTACCGATAGACCCGGATGATGACGAGGCGCTGACCCCCAATCATTTCCTGATTGGTAGATCCAGCAGTTTTCAGAGCCCAGGGGTGTTCGCGGACTCGGACCTCTGGGGAAGGAAGCAGTGGAGACAAGCCCAACAGATGAGTGAATTGTTCTGGAAGCGCTGGGTGACCGAGTACTTACCAACGCTTATCAGAAGAACTAAGTGGAACCAGAACACGGAACCTATACAGGTGGGGGACATCGTGTTAGTTGTCGACCCTCAACTGAAGAGAAATAACTGGCCCAAGGGGATCATAGTGAAAGTTTATCCAGGCAAGGACAAGAAGATAAGGGCAAAGGGAAGAACGCCGACAGCAGACAGGAAGTTCGCCGACACACCCCTAAAACTCAACCAAATGACCCAATGACCTCATGACATGACCAAACACGTGACCCTGAACAATTTTGTCCATTGCCGACAGCACCGGAAACCACAGGAAGTGGGACAAATGCCCGCCGACAGTAGTAAACACACGGCCGACAGTAGCAAACACACGGCCTACAGTACCATTACATCTGCCGACAATGATTTCCATGCATTAGAATAGCCCACAACTTAGATACAGCACTGCTAATAGCACAGACAGTACTTCTAATAGCCAAAAAAGTACTTCCAGTAACCCAGACAGTACTTCCAGTAACCCAGACAGTACTTCCACTAGCCCAGACAGCACTTCTAATAACACAGACAGGGATGCGAACTGCGCAGACAGTGGTACCAACAGCGCAGACAGTGGTACCAACAGCGCAGACAGTGGTGCGGACAGC